>CM076584.1:556215708-556388541 GCA_034641835.2 Pinus albicaulis
AAGAATACATAGCTTAAACTTGTAAGTCCAAAAAAACTTTGTTGGATTTCCACAAAATAATATATATCTAAAAAGACCAAAATGTATACCACTTCAAATATTTCAAACATCAAAACCTATATTTTTCAATAACTTTATATGATATATACATATGTTTTTTTAAACAATATATAATACATACTTGGTTTATATTAAAATATTTTATCTAACATATATATTTAGACATTTTATCAACCTACATTAACATGATTTTTTTTGTTATTAATATATTTTTAAATATATTTATTAATAATCCATTTTAAATATTTTATTATATACATGACTAAAATACTTTATAAATATATAAAAAATTAATATAAACTTAAATAAATTAATTATACTTAACATATCTATTTTTTTTCAATATTTTATATTTTCAAAATTTCTTATTTTTATATTAAAAACAACGAAATTACACATCATACACTCATTGAACTGTAAAATGACACTTTAAACTTAACAAAATATCGAGCAATTAATTAGCTCACTTTTTTGGAGCCATTCTTGTAACCGGTTATATGGACAAATATCTCTACTCCCAGGGTTTCACAAGGGTTTGATTTTCACTAGTTTTCTCATTCGTGTGGAGTTGAGGGTTTCACAAGGGTTTGATTTTCGCTAGAGCACCCGATGATCGAAATATTTATCCGAGTGTGTAGGATTTGTAGAGTTTATGCATATGGCTTGGTGCATCAAATTCTGGTGTTAATCATTTTTTTTTTTTTTTTTTTAATCAATTTAGTATGCTTTAGTTCGTCTTTTTAAAGTTAAGTTTTGTTTATTGAGTTGAGAGGTTTATTTTACTCTTTAGTATAGAGACATGTAAATATGTTTATATTAATTTAGAGTTGTCATGTGTTTAAAAAAAATTTAAAAATAAAAAAATCTCAAAAATAATAAAAAACAAAAATGAATATATTTATTTGGTTTGTTTGGTTAAAAATATTATAAAACTCTAATAATTTCACTATCAATGACCATACTGAAGAAAAGTGGTAAAATTATTTCACTCATTCTCAATCATAAATAAAATATTTCACATCTTATATAATAAATTACAATTATAGAGATTAAACAAAAAAAAAAACTACATATAATACATAAAGTAGTTAATTTTTTTTTTTTTTTTAATAACAATCTCTTTTAAATCTAACTAAATTTTGATCCATTTTATACACTTAAAAAATCCAATATAAACAATAAAAAATTGCAAGATAAACAATAAAAAAATTACAACTCATTTCTTTTTTAATATATATATATATATATCCATGTCCATGCGTAAATATTTTATTTAATTTTGTAAATTTTGTTTTTACTATATATACATTAAAAAATCAAATTTGTCAATGTGTAAATATTTTATTTAATTTTGTAAATTTTTTTAGATTTTATCTGTGCTCTGGCTAAATTCATAGTGATTAAGGTAAACCTAAATTGATTTTAATAAATAAAAGTTTTGCAAAGTTTTATTTAAATGTAACAAATTCAATATATTTTATGATATTTGCTTTTTAATTAATTTTTATTATTATAAATAAATAAATCTAATAAAAAAAAACAAGATATTAAATTTTTTACAGATTTAACCATTCAAACTTACTTATGTTTAAAATTAAATTTTAAATAAAACTCTATTTCGAAAAAATATTACAGCGTTTAAACTTAGCCGGGCAGTATGAGTTGGGCATAGTGTTATCCTTGGTTACGGTTCAACTCCATGAACATTACAAAATTTCTTTTGAAAGCCTCAGCGGCTTCAATTCGTGAATTTGAGAGGGTGTGTATGTGAACGCGGTTTGAAAGTTTCGAAGGGCAGAAATTGTTAAAATAAGTAATTACATCTAGTATGTATTATTAGATTTATTATTAGACAATTGGTTAAGTGAGTTAGTTGAGTTGAGTGATAGATATATTTTGTGAGTAAGTTAGAGAGTGAGTTAATTGAGAGTTGATCAAGTTGAGTGATGTAAGAGTGTGTGCATGTCGATTTAGGTTAAATACCTTTTACCGGATTCATTGTATTTAGTTTGTGATTTAGAATGATTGAAGATTAATTGAAGAGCTGCATCTCGTGTGGTTCATGTGTGAAATAATTTTGTTATTGTGTGATTGAATCCTCTGTCTATGCAACAGATTGGTTTGAGGAAAGATCAGAAGATCCGTGAACAAGCAAAAGAAGACCAAACAGAAAGCCATAATTTTTTTTTTTAACAATTTTTATTTTTTTTGTAGCAAAGAAAAACTGCAAAGGCTTGAGGGTGCGGAATCATGTTTTGTGTTTAAAAGCGGACATGCGTGAATGAGTCAACGCAGATCGGATCACGTGCATTAGTTTTTCAAAGGAGTACGTTTAAAAAAAAAAAAAAAAGTCTTTTTTAAAAAGCTTATTATAAAATATTTCAAAGATATATTGGAATTACAAAAAGAAGAGTTTATAATTTATTTATTTTTAAGAAAAGGTTCTTTTAAAATACAAGTTGTTAAGAGAGGGTTATTATAATTTTTTTTTATATATATAATAATTTTTTTTATATAAAAGAATTATTATATATAAACAAAAAATTAGGATTTTTTGAAAGGAGCTTTGTAAAGTTTCTAAAAGGCAACAAGAGAGAAATTTAGGTTTTTATCAGAGAAGATTTTTTTTTGAAGCAAGATGGTCACATCAAATTTTCAACCACAACTTCCGTCTTTCACTGGGAAAGATTATGATGTGTGGGCTATTAAAATGGAGACTATGCTAAAAGAACATGATGTGTGGGATCATGTCAAGTTTGGGTTTGCAGAACCTCAGAACGACGCAGAAGAACGAGCCCTCAGTAATGCAGACAGAGAGCAATGGAAGAAAGACAAGAGGAAGAATGCACAAGCATTGCTTCTTATCCAGCAGGGAGTGGACCGAGCAGTGTTCCAGAAGATGATGATAACTTCTTCAGCAAATGAAACATAAGAAACTTTGGCAACAAGCTATCAAGGTATGGCCAAAGTCAATATTGTTAAATTGCAAAATACTATGAGAGATTTTGAAAGTCTGCAGATGAAGGAGACAAATGACATTGATTCCTTTATGAATAGGGTCATGTCTATCGTCGATCAATTAAAAATCTATGGTGAGGATGTTAAAGATCGAATAATGATTGAGAAGGTTCTTCGATCTCTGTCTACCAAGTTTGATGTTGTGGTAGCAGCCATAGAAGAAGCGAAGGATTTGGAAAAACTGAGAGTTGATGAGTTGATGGGATCCCTTCTATCACATGAGGCAAGGATAGAAAGAAATAAGGATTCCACTTTAGAAACTACCTTCAAAAGTCAAATTTATATTTCAAGAGGTCGATCGAGAGGCAGAGGACGATGCGACAACTATGGTGGTCAGAGAGATGGCCGAGAAGAGCATGAGCATCAAAGTGGAAGCAGCAACAACAAAAGCTTTCACAACAATCAAAGGTGAAATGTTGTTATTGCAATAATTTTGGTTATTATGCTCGTGATTGTAGGAAGAAGATCATTGATCAAGGAAATCAGAGAGCTAATGTTAGTACATAGAATACTAACTCCATGTTCCTAACATGCAACACCATGCATGAACCATCTGATAAGGTCTAGCTATTAGACAGTGGTTGCAGTAACCACATGACAGGCAACAAGAATTTGGTTGCAAATTTGGATGCCTCTGTGAAGACAGAGGTAAATTTGGGGATTGACAAGACTGTGGATGTAGATGACAAAGGAGTGGTCAACATTGTGACTAATCAGGGGGAGCCAAAGACCATATCAGAGGTATATTATGTCCCTGGACTCAAAACAATTTGATAAGTGTTGGTCAATTGACACATAAATGATACAAAGTTATCTTTTAGGGGAAATAATGTGTTATTTACGACAAATCCCCAAGCAAACAACTGATAGCAAAGGTGCAGATGACAAGGAATAGAGTCTTTCCTCTAATTATGAACTATAATGATCAGGTTATTTATTTTACAATTGCATGTTCTAATGATTACTGGTTATGGCACTTTTGGTTTGGACACTTGCACTTTTATGGTTTAAGATTGTTGTAGCAAAAACAAATGGTCAGAGGATTTCCTCCCACCAAAGAACCTGTTAGCACTTGTGAGTGTTGCATCTTGGCAAAACAACATCATGAAAGTTTTTTGAAAGAATTTTCTTACAAAGCAAAGAAACCGCTTGAGTTGGTGCATACCGACTTGTGTGGACCTACGAGGACAAAGTCAATTGGTGGACGCTGTTACTTCCTCACTTTTATTGATGACTATAGCAGAAAGACTTGGGTTTACTTTTTGAAGCAAAAATCTAAAATTTTTGCAAAGTTCAAAGAGTTCAAAGCCTTAGTGGAGAACCAAAGTGATTGACAGATCAAGGTACTAAGATCTGATCATGATGGAGAATACGATTCGAAGGCATTCCATGAGTACTGCAAACAACATGGAATTAGAAGATAGTTTACAACCAGATACACACTGCAACAGAATGATGTACCAGAGAGAAAAAACTGAACAATCATGAACATGACAACGAGCATGTTGAAAACAAGAAACTTGTCTAATGAGTATTGGGCAGAAGCAGTTGCATGCACTGTTTATGTAATAAACATATCTCCAGAAGAATATGGTGTGATGAGCAAAGTTCTAAAAGAAGCATGGTCAGGTATGTCATGCAGTGTATGTCTAAAAAAAATAAGAGGAAAATTAGATGATTAAAGTGAAGAATGCATATTTACTAGTTATAGTGAGTAGTCAAAAGCTTACAAATTGTATAACCCTGTCACCAAGAAGACAATCATTAGCAGAGATGTTGTGTTCAAAGAACAAGAGTCATGGAATGAGACTGTAGACACACTAGCCGATGCACAAACACCATTGATGGAAGAAGATGATGTAGCAAAAAAGGAGCAACAAGAATCAAGAGAGTAGACACCAAACAGAGTCACACCAACAAGGACTCTGAGATTTTCAGAGCAGCATGGATCTTCAAGCAGATCAACAGACCAGAACTCTCCAAGCAGCCAATCAGGTAATGAATCAAGCGATGGTAAGAAAAATATGAGAAGTCTGAAAGATATTTATGATGATTTGGATGTTAGTTCAAATTTTGCATTATTGGAATTCCAACCTTCTTTGTTTGAAGAAGCAATCAAAGATGAAAATTGGTTGCAAGCCATGGATGGAGAGATGAATTCAATTGAAAAGAATGATACATGGGATTTGGTTGATTTACCAAACGATAAAAATCTCATTGGTGTGAAGTGGGTGTACAAGACAAAGGTGAATGAGAAAGGTGAGATTGACATATTTAAAACAAGACTTGTAGCAAAAGGATTCTCGCAGCAACCGAGAATAGAATTTGGAAAATATTTTCTCCAGTAGCCAGATTGGATACTATAAGAGCAGTTCTAGCGACAACATCTCAGAACAAGTGGAAAGTATATCAGATGGATGTCAAATAAGCCTTCTTGAATGGAATTCTAGAAGAAGAAATTTATGTGCAGCAACCTCCAGGATATGAAGTTGAAGGTAAATAAGATAAAGTTTATAGATTGAAGAAAGCGCTCTATGGACTAAAGCAAGCACCTAGAGTATGATATAGCAAAATCGACAGTTACATGATCAAGAATGGATTTTGCAGAAGAAACATTGAGCCTACCTTATACACAAAGGTAAATGAGCATGGAAAATTTTTGATTGTTTGCTTATATGTTGATAATATGATTTTTACAGGTGATCTTGAGTTATATGAATTTAAAGCAGCCATGATGAAAGAATTTGAGATCACAGATCTTGGTCTCATGAAATATTTTTTTGGCATTGAAGTTGAGCAATCTGAAAAATGAATTTTTATTTGCCAAAATAAGTATGCCATGGATTTGTTGAAAAGATTCAGGATGGATAATTGCAAACATGTACCTACACTTGTTACAACAGGTACAAAGTTAAGTAAGGATGATGAAGGAGTAGATGTCAATCTAACTCTATTCAAAAGATTGGTTGGTAGCCTCATGTATCTCACAGCTACTAGACCAGATATTATGCAAGGAGTAAGTTTGATTTCCAGATTTATGGAGACTCCAAAAGACACACATTGGAGTGTTGGAAAAAGAATTCTGAGATACATAGCAGGAACTAGAGATTATGACATAATGTATGCAAGTACAAAAAAGAAAGATTTGATTGGATACACAGATAGTGATTTTTCAAGTAGTTTGGATGATCGTAAGAGCACATCCGGTTATGTTTTTCATCTCGGTTCAGGTGTGATAGCATGTGCATCTAAGAAGCAGCCTATTGTGACAATATCATCAGCAGAAGCAGAATATGTAGAAGCAACTTGAGCATCATGTCAAGCAATATGGTTAAGAAGAGTATTGGATGGACTCAAGCAGCAACATTAAAGATCAACAACGATATACTGTGACAACACATCAAAGATTTCACTATCCAAGAATAATGTGTTTCATCAAAAGAGCAAGCATATTGGTACTAGGTATCATTTTATTCGAGAATTTGTGAGCAATGGAGAAGTTCACTTGAAGCCTTGTAAATCTAGTGATCAATTGGCTGATATATTTACAAATCCATTAGCAGTGGATTTGTTTGAGTTTCACAAAAGAAACTTGGGTGTTGTAAGCTCAGCTGAGACATAGACCAACATGCATGTTTGAGTTGTCATGAGTTATGTTTTAGTTTAGCGGTCGTAATTAAGGGGGAGTGTTAAAATAAGTAATTACCTCTTGCATGCATTATTAGACAATCAGTTAAGTGAGTTAGTTGAGTTGAGTGATAGATATATTTTGTGAGTAAGTTAGGGAGTGAGTCAATTGAGAGTTGATCAAGTTGAGTTATGTGAGAGTGTGCATGTCAATTTAGGTTAAATACCCTTCACCAGGTTCATTGTATTCAATTTGAGATTTAGAGTGACTGAAGATTAATTGAAGAGCCGCAGCTCGTGTGTTTCATGTGTGAAATACTTGTGTTATTGTGTGATTGAATCCTCTACCTATCCAACAGAAAATTGGATGGCCTCAATATGTGAAGTTGAAGCCAAATAGATTTGAAGTGGTGGGTGAGCACTGATATGGTTAAAAGGAAAAAATTAAATCTTGTAACCGTAATGGATGGATAGAATATTAGGGAAAGAGTTGTAACGTCTACTCATAAACGTTAAAATATTTATCATTAATTTTTTTTTTTACTACTTAAATTATAATTCTAATACATGAATATATATTTACTATAATTTTTACTTTTGCATATATTTGTAAAAATGATTTACTTTCACATTTCTATATGAAAACTAAAATTATTTATCTTTACAATTCCATTTGAAAACTTACCTTACTTGGGAATGAAAACTTACCTTACTTTGGAATTCTTGGAGTTTAACTCCCTAGGTTCCATTTCGCATATGGACACTACCAAGTCCACGGTACTTATTCAAGGCTTACCGATAACATTAAAATTCAACTCGATATCTTACATATTTATTAATTATTAGTCTATGGATTCGACATTGGATATTCATTATAATTTCCGGGCCAACTGACCACAACATCGATCTTCGAGATGACGAAATGATGGTTCATGTTTTAATTACTTAATATTTGGCTACACCCGTCTCATATCATTGACGTACATGAGGCATTCATGCAATTGAAAAGTGGGCTTCTCTACGCCCTTGGATCTGCAACAAATCCATGGTTGAATATGGTTCCAGGGTGGTTAGGGTGTAACCCTACCCCACCCCCTCCCCCCAAAAAAAACCCTAACTATTTTCATTATGCTCCTTGCGCTTTGTCGGCTTGTGCTCTCGTCTGGTTCTCAGTTTGGCTTTCTGGTATGCTTCACATTGTCGAGGTAATGAGTTTCCTGTGTTGTCCTGGCTGCCCATCTATGGAACACCTCATTCTTCTCATCTTTATGGTTCTCTGTCATGGTTTTCCCGTAACACTAAGGTGCTTAACTCTTGTATTGCAACCATGGTGGCTTGGCTTGTACCGACGTAATACTTCCACCATTCCTTCACATGGTCATTCCCATACGGTGGTCTTGCATGTTCTGGAGGAAAGCTGTTTGACTTCACTCAAGCTGGCTTAGGTAAATATCAGGTTTTGCGGAGGTTTAATGGAGTCGGTTCTTGCATGATTATTTTCTTCCAAATGTTTTTACAGTCTTTAAATGGGTTTCTTCTTCTTGCAGGGTTTATCATCTCAGGACTTATTTCGTTATGGGGTAATTCCTGACCCGAAACTCCGCATCTGAGTTATGGGATTTTCTAATTTTTATTTGGAAAATTGAGAAGGTTTTTTATGTAATTTATGCTCTATGGTTGTGCAGGTAATTTATTTCCAAACCCTACCTTCTACAGCTCGGTAGCTCGGTCTTCATCAGCCTAAGATATTTTCCTCTTGCATGTCCAGGTACTCGACTCCTCTATTGTTTCTGTCGAGACTAATCCAACCCCTTTCGACCTGAAAGGGTTTTAAATTGAAGTTCTGAAAGTTAATGTTTTCTGTCGAGATTATTTAAGTTTTTGGTTATTGCTACTAGCCCACTGTGGCTTTCATAGAAAGACTTATTTGTTTGACTGTATCAATGATTTTTGGATATGGAGGGCTGAGAACTCGTTTTGTTTCTCAGTTGATAGTACGATTTCCTATTTGGTTTTGTTGCATATTTTTATTTTTGGTTCGACCCTCCGTAATGTCAAATATGTAATTGTTTAAGTAAGGATTCATGAAGTAATTATGTTTATGGTGAATGATGAATTTAATGTTTATTGAGTTTGTGCCGCAACGACCTCTTCGCTGTGAATGTAAAATCTTTAATATGCTTTACCGTGTATATTCAAAATATTATCATAGTTGCTCCTTCGAAGATAATGAATAGTTTTTCTAGATTCACGTGAAGCTGGTTAATAGGGTTTTTACCCTGTAGAGTCTTGTCTATATATTCTGTTTGGTTCTATTAATTTTTATCTATAAAGTTATCATAGATGGAATCTAAAATCCGGATATATATATATATATATATATATATATATATATATATATATATATATCACAATTGGTTGTATTTGTACTTTCTAGCCATGTTGTTCCTCCAGGTAGGTTACTTTGTATTTATTTGCTTTCATTACAGGTCATACTCTAAAATTTATATTCTTATTTATTTCCTGTTTGATATTACATGAGACTATGAGTTTACTGTTACAGTGTATTTGTTACATTCAACACATTTCCTCTTTCTTTCCCTTTTAATAATCTTCCTTCCCAGGTGTCCGAACCATTTGTAAATAAAGGGGGTTCCTTCCCAAACCCTCAGTCCGTGTATAACTAATCCACTGGAGGGCAGACTGTCCTGTACGAAGTTTATTCTTCGGATGGAACTAACTCTTCCATCGGTTATTTACTTTCTTTCATAGTTTCCAAACTTAGGAACTAAATTATTTACATTCCAATATTAAGACCTTCCCTTGCAAATTGGGCCACAATAAGTTTTCTCTGACTATAGCAAAATGGGTTTACTACTTAACATGAATTAAATAATTTATATCTAACTGGTACATTGCTAAAAGTTAATTCAACACAAAATTTATCTCATTCTAAAATTACACACATAGAACCTCTTTCGAGGAATAAGGTACTTGTAAAGAAACCAAAGGAAACTTTATGCTATTCCTTTCAAGTTCATAGTACCCAATTCAATTAAGCAAAGCTGATGGTTTCCTCCCAACTGTTAGGGTCTTATAAATATAGGATTCATAATTTTGAATTGACTTATGATAGTCTTGTAAAATATGTACATACCTTGCTTTCTGCAAGTTGTTTTCCCATTTTTGCAAGTGATTATGGCAGAGTGTCAATAAATGCCATAATCCATGATGAGTTAAACTGTTTAAACTTAACTTGTCATGTTATCAGTTTCCATGTTTTAGATAGTGAATAAAGATTGGTTAGACAATTTAATCTTGACTAATCAGTAGATAGGTAGAGAATAATGAGGAGCTCACCAGTTTAATCTAAGCCTTCAGATGAAATAAGGTAGAATTAGATAGTTTTATGCTTTCAAAAGAATAAAATGTTTCAAGGTAGCAAGCTTAAATGCACCTGCTAAAAAGAAGAAAAATTGTTAAAGTGATGTTGGGTAGGAAGAAAGAATTGGGAAAAAGCATGTAATATTCATCACCAGGCAAAAATCACTAATTTCCCTTCCCCTGTAAGTATTCAGTATTCTATAATACCAGTAAAAAAAGGCTCAGAGCATTTCTTTGACTTTTGTTGGGACCAGACCCAAGACTCGATCACTGGATAATGGAAAATGTTGAGTTCTTATGATTAAAATCCCTTTTACCATTATTTATCTCTCATTCACACTTTTTAACCCATTTTCCTAAGTAAGGACTTTTTCTTATTAATAAAACCTAAAATCCCATTTAATTAACTTCCTTCATTCATAAAGAATACAAAAACCCTCAAAAAACACTTTATCCTAAGTAAATTAGTGAAATGATGAAATAACAAGCTTTGCTTTACTTGTTCACTTTACTTAGTCATATTGGGTATTTTTGTGTATTCCATCTCCCCTTGTCATATTAACTTCTAAATTATGCTATTAATTCCGTAAAAATACCTCATCCTATCTATATAAATTCCTTTATCTAAAATACCCCCTAAAACCCACTATTATAAAGATTTTATACCAAAGTTATTATCCACATGTTAAATTAAAAACCCAAATAACGCTCTCTTTGTTATAAAACTAACTATAATTAAATACCCGCCCCCTATGGTTATTAGACCTTTCAACAGGTTTAAAAACTATATAATAAAATAAATAGCGCAAATATGTGTATTTAAGCATATCCTATGTATTTTGCAATAAAATACATTTACCCCGCTTATAGAATTTTAACCTAAGTTATGAAAAATGTTTTATCACTTTATAAGGTTGAAAAAGCTTGGAAACTCCCGCACATGCAACAATCTGCCTCTTTGCAAGAAAAGTTACCTTTTTAACCTAAGGCTAAGGTTAAACATCGCAAAACTTAAGCCTTTCCCTTTTCATATTATCCCTATTATGTAAAGCCTCACGCATTATATAATCAACCCATGATATATGTGAACCATCACATCCTACCTCTATATTAAAGCTTTTCATAAAAGCTAAACATAAATGGTTAATCATATCTAAACCCCGCCCCGTATGCATAAACCCTGCTTTGTATAAATAAAACCTTTGATCCAATTCATATTTTATAAAGGTTTTTTAACCATGTTTCAACCCCCAGCGCCCATGTAAAGCCCAGCCCCACCTTTGCTTTGTTGCACCTTCCAAAAGAGATCCCAACCCTTCGCTCTCGATTTTCAGATCCAACGGCGCAAGATCGATGTCGCGCTCACAAATTGATCGTCCGCCCGAAGCCCAAATGGACGCGAAATGGGTTGTTTCACCATTTCTGCCTCTTATGACGTGGCAAGTTTTTATTGGATCACGTTCGTTTCAATAGAAACCAATTACCACCAGAATTGAACGTGAAAACTGCTGCCAATTTCTCATTTTAAAATAAAACCACTCCTGCCATTTGATGAGACTTGCATTTAATGCATTTATGATAATTAAATATCAAAATTTAAAACCATTGTGCATTTCGGACTGTAAAAGAGCCTCCCGACTATGTTAAAACCTCTAAACACTATTTTTCTCGCTGAGACTCCAAATTCGACCAAAATCTACCATTCAGAAGACTTGCAAAGATTTATGCCAATCCAGTATACCAACAAAAAGCTCATAGTCAACTAAGATCCTCGCAAAACCTCTCAAGAAGCCAAATACCTGCGTTTAAGGTATTTTTCGACTAATTTAAAGCCTGCAAATTCCATTTAAAACCTTCTATAATAGAACTGGGCTTTTAATTAGGAAATTTCACCAAGCCAAGTTGCCTAAAAAATTCCAAAAATAGGCCAAACCCTGGCCAATTTTTCCCAGAAAATTATGTGTTCGAGAAAACCACTTTTGAAGCCAACCTCATCATTTTGTGACCTCTGAAGATCAATTTCAAAGACAGAAAAGGGTTTAAAGCCTACAAATACCTTAAAAACTCCTTTTTGCAGACCAATATATTCAAGAAACCCTCGTTTTCTGTCTTATCCCATTTTATATCCTCTGACAAAGAAAAACAACTCTTGCAAACAATTTAAGCTTGTAGTAGTTATTCCAAAATGACCAAAAAGCAGATCACAGCTAAACCTGGAGGTGCTAAACCAACCAAGCCTAGAGGATCCAAACCTCCTAAATCTTTAACATCTAAAGTTGTTAAATCTACTCCAGTCCTCACTGCTAAATCCAATGTGTCAGTAAATCCCCTCCAGCCACCTGTAGCTGCTGAAGAAACCCTTCCATTGACTGATATGGACTACAAGATTGTTGATCCTATTGTAGAATTCAACCTTTTAGAAATACATAGTTGGTGCTATGATAAATACTTGGACAAGGATGAAATGCCTATTTGGGAGACTCATTTGCCCAAATATGTAGTTCCATTGACCCACCCTGGACTAGAACTTGTTAGATTATGTCAAAAACATTACGAGCCAAACCAAAGGGCCATTGTTAATGCTGACAGAGAAATCCTTTTTACCATCACAGTAGAGTCCATAAATCAAATGCTGCGATTACAGTCTGATCCTCAATCAGCCCCCCTATCTATAGAAGTTTTGACCCAATTGTACTTAGGTCTGGATTTCCCAAAGAAGTTTATAATATTTCAAAACTTTTTGCCTTCCCATGTTGACATTCCTAAGTTGAACCCTCCTTATTCCACTGCCAAATTTCCTGAAGGGTCTAGACATATTATCTCAATGCTATCTTTTATACTGGGATACTTTACAGATGGATTCACTGATGAATCCATTCTTGGCTTTCTATCCACCTTATCTCCAGGCCAACCTCCAACAATCATTTTTTATTATGCCAGATTCATAGCAAACAATATTCATCATTAGCTGACCAAACTACCCACTAAAGGGGTTTTCAGATACTCATCCTACTTGTTTCACTTATTTTTATTCTTCCAAGTTGATAATTTTCCAATTGCATTGCAAAAGATGGACTTGGAGGGTAAGCCTTTATCCATTATCTTCTGGACTTTCTTGCTCAGGAAAGAAGGTAGTGAGTTCACCTGCACAGATTTTTCAGACCTCTTTCTACATCCAGCAATGAACATTTTGTACAAAGTAGAGCAGCCCAGAGTCAATGAAGAAATGAAAAGAATCTTGCAACTATTAGAACATAATAAAATGGGAGACTGGTTTCTTTATGAAAAGCATGCAGAGATAAGAATTTTTGGATCCAACTTATTACCTTATAAGTTGCCAAAATATATGAGCATGAGAATTTTTTTATTGGAGTATTTAAGACAAATTCTCAATTTTGACTCTATTAACTTCTTAGATGCCAGGAAAAAGACTCAATTCAAGCTAAAGAGTCAGATTGGTCCTTTCATCATAAACAACAGAGAGGCAGAAAACAATTTACAAAGAGACTAGCAGAGTATAAATTTCAAGAAAGTTTTCCATGGAACTATGATTCTCAAGGGATCCTGAGAAATTTAAGGGTAAAATGTAAACTAACACCCTTCATACATGAGCTTAAACCAAAGATTTAGAAGTTTTCCCATCAAGCAAAATGGGTGGAGAACACACTAATGGATACAACTACTTGTTATCACAAAAATAGGACCCTGATAGGCTGCTGACCAGACTACCTCAGTGTAACTATTTCAAACCAATCTTTTAGCTGAGGCTTAGCCTCCTCAGCCTGAGAGGGCTCTCTCAAGGGTTTATGATATTGATTAATGATGATATAGATGGCTAACTCTATCTTGGTTTCGTGTGTTTGTAGGTTGAAAGATGAAGGCTTGCTACCATTGGGCTATGGAGTCAACAAGTCAATAGATTCAGTGGCAAGGTTTCCGAACATGGAAGCTGAGGCAAATGGGGTTTTTAAACAAAGATAATTCACTCGAGAAACATAGGTCAACACAGTAATTCCATTACTAAAGGAAGTTAGAGCATAGGGTTATGAATTATGAGTAATAGCAATGGAAACTACTGCTAATGATTCAAAGGTAATTTACTCACAAAATGCAGAAAAACACAGTCATCTCATTACTAAAGGAATTCAGAGCACATGGTTGTGAATTCTGAGTAATAGTAAATAAGACCTACTGCTAAACACAATAATTACATTACTAAAGGAAGTCAGAGCACATGATTGTGAATTCTGAGTAATAGTAATAAGATCTACTGCAAGTAATTAAAGTATCATATAGATCAAGAAAACATTAAACCTCATCTAAAATCAGATCTGTTCAGGAAAACATTTTTGTATTATTGGTTATCTTCCATAAATAAAGCAGCAGCTGGGCCAAAAAATCTCCAACCCCTGGTACATCGAAGTCTTCACTACTTATAGGTATTTAGCCTTTACATTCAATCTGCCAAGTGGCTAGATTATTAAACTTTAAATTCACACTTAAATCTAACCATAAACTGGATTCTAGAGACTAGGACTGACACCTATTCGAAATAAGACTAAGAGGTCTACTAGGACTTAAAACACTTATTTATTACATTTAAACTAAACTAATCCAAGTCTAAATCGAAAGGAATCCAATCTTTTTACCATGTTGGCCTTTAACAAAACATTTATATCATGATTGTCTTCGTGAGGTAACTCTGCCCTTCATTTAAAAGGAGTTAGTTTGATGACATGGCACATGTTGTCTAGTATCTTTCAAACTCTTCTAACTGAAAATCTCCACTTGGAAAAACTGATACTCTTTGTCACCCTGATACTCTTTGACAACCTGATATTGAACATATTTAAACATGCTTGTGACCTTTCTTCCCTGTTCATCATTTATCATGAAAACTGTCCTTACTGCCAAACTCTGTTTTGAGCTACAAAAACAACTTGTTTTCGTAGCGCACACAAAAATTGATATGTGAAATTCCTCTGTTGTCTTTAAACATGGGAAGATGTTCAATGATAATAAAAAAATTAAACACGACCTTCAAAACTGCTCACCCCCATCAGTTTATGCCTTTCAAAAGCAAAAAGAAACCTTCAGAAATTCTGCAGCAAAAACTGGGCTTCAAGCTTGACCCTTGTTGTAGAATTGCCTAACACTTTGGAAATTTTGACAAAACTTGTATCTGAGCTTCAGAAAGTATATAAACATGGTTACTTGTAGTTCATTGATAATATTAGACAAAAATATGATATTCTAATTGTTACTTTCTTATCTATCAGTGGTTTCAAACAGTCTTGTTCATGATTCCTCTTTCCAAGTCTCCTTTCTTTGATTCTATTTTCATAAATTCCATTTCTTCTTTTAATTCTTTCACTTGTCTCTGCAAATTTCTCTTCTCTGCTTGTAAACATAAATTCCTCTTCCTTGTGTGTGACACTATGATGCATAAAGGTCGTGTCTTTTTCAACAGATTCTTGGCTTTTGCAATGGAAGTCTCAATAATGACTAACCTGTTCAGTTACTTTCTTCTCTACCTCATCTATCATCTCTCTATCTTTCTTATATCCTTCCAACTCTTTCTTTGTCTTAGCCAATTCTTCTTTGACAGCTTTCGATTGTTCTTCTAAAATCTCCTTTTCAGTCTTCTCTATGGCATTGCCTTTTCCTTTTATCTGTTTGACTGTTTCTTCTTTATGCTTACTCTGTCTTTTAGAAGAATCTGTCTCAAGTTTCCTTTGAGACTTACCTTTAAATTTTTCTGTCTCCTTATCTTTGATAGCCTCTGTCTCACTAGGTGATATAACAATAACTTCCTTTTCCATTTCTCCTTTACTTCTATCTTCCCTCTTTTTACTATCATCAATAGTAAAAGTATCTGACATTTGTGACCTAGTAAGAGGTTTTCGAGGTTTGAAAATAAAGGCTGAATCATTTGAAGAGAAGTCTAATTTCTTAACTACGAGTCCCTTACCTTTGACTTCAACTCTTCTAATTTTTGCTGCTTTTACCACAGGGGCTTCTGTAATGTCAATGGCCTGTAAGATATCTTCAAGTTTGCCTTTCCCTTTAACATTTTCTTCAGCATTTCTTTTAGATCTCTTAGCTTTAGAATTAGTCTTGCTATCTGTAACATGTTTGATAGTCCTCTTTCTAGTTCTAGTTGCTGGAGGTAATGATATATCGTGGACTAAATTAGTTTGCTCCACCAAGTCTTTATCTGAAACTTTTAAATATTCATGTTGAGTTCCTTCAAATTCTGCAGTAGTATTGACATCCACTTCTTGCTTGGAACAAGAATTTTTAAGCTTGGAAGCTTTCCTTGGAGATAAGACATCAAGTTCATATCCATTCATGAACATGAATGATGCCCAATCTCTGTTAAGTTTGTTTAATTCCTCCAAAACTAGCAATTTCATCAACCCATGGTGGAAAATGGAAGTTTCATACCTTTCAGGCTTTCCTTGTACCTTGTCTGCCATTTTCCCGAGACTTCTAAAGAGATAGAATGGGATATCTATCAATTTATTCCTTGTGAAATGAATCAATAATTTGAAATGATACATGTAAATTGTTTGAAAACGACCTTCACATGTAAAATATTTTTGTATGACCGTTAGCAATTTGGAAAATTCATCTTTAAGACAGCTTCTGGGAATTCCTTCAGTCATTTTGATCCCTGCATGCTCCGGTTTTAAATAATCATCACAAATTTTGAATTCAAATTTGGTGGCTTTAAACCATTCCTCTCCGGTTCTCGGGATCCCAATTTCTTTAGAGATGCTATCAGGTGAAATTTGGATATGAAGACAGCCTACCTCTGTAGATGTGCCTCTGAAACTTGCCACAAAGTCTCGTGATACTTGTTGATGAAGCCCTTGTAGTTTCTGAAAGAATTCAATACACCCTGCCTTTGTAAATAACTCAGTGAAATGTTCATCTCCTAAAACCAAGTCTGGAGCTGTAGGTTCATAGGGGAAAGGCAAACCTCCTTTATAAACTTTCCTGGGAGTAGCTGTAACCATTTCCTGTATGATTCAGTGGTAGCCTTCCTTATAACCTTACACCTGTTCGAAAGAAAATACTTGATGACAAAGAGCAGCTAAATTGATATACAACAAGGGTTTCTACTGGGGATCTTCTTGACAGAGAGCTGCATTGGTAGCAAATGATAAGTGCGGAAAAACAAAACAAAAAGTATAAGAGATAAATTCAAAAGTGGAATGAGAGAGCGTAAGACAAAAGATGAATGATATGAGAAAGTGTATGACTTTTAAATGATGGCTTAATTCTGGTAGCAGGTCCTTGAAACTCTCAAACACTTAACCATTCATCATTACTCTTTAAACCTTTAAATATTGGCAAAGATTTAGTAGCATGTTTCATTTGACATGTGTCAGTTTGCTACGGAACTACTAGTTGTTTCCGTAGCAAATTCTGTTAACTTCGTGCTATATTTGTTGCGGACTCAGACAATTTGGTGACAAATGGAAAACTTTCGGACTTGTGATCATTTCAAAGTGTCTACTCAAAACACACTTCTACGATGTGACTTGGAATGATTTCTAAGACCTTATCTAAAATTTTTTAAACTTAAATACACCATAAAACATATCATTTTATGGTATCTTGCAACCTAAGCAATTTGAAGGAGTATTATGACTGATTTTCAAGCATGAGATTTTGAAAATGTGAGGAGTGATAACACTACTAATACATAGATAGCAGGAAAAATGGTTACAACACAAGCCCTTGAAGTTGTAAAGCAGCCAAAGACTTCAGAGAAAAGAGGCAGGGAAGAAGGAGCATACACAACAGAAACAACTACAAAAACTAAATTTAAAATGATTTATAATAAAAGGCTTAAATTCAGTTCAGTTGGGAAAGAAAAGGTAATTGATATTGAAGATACAAATGAGCCAGAGGTAAATAATGATGAAGCTATAGTGATAGGTAATGAAACTCTTGCAGAGATTGAAAAAGCACAAACAATAGGTAAAGATAATACTCAAATGATTGAAAAGCCACAAAATATGGAGGCCTCCTCCTCACAAACAACCGAGGAAAAGGATTTAGATATCAAAGAGAAATATAATTAGATAAAACAAAAGAATGAGGAGATCAAGACTGAGATATATTTTCAATTCCTCAAGCAAAAACCAGGGAATAAAATTAGGCTACTGATAGCCTTTGATTATTCTACAAACAAGATGATTATGCCATTTTTGCAACCAACTACTTCAGCACGAAAGACAGTGGAAGATTATAAAAAGGTGGAGTTTGAAGTAGACACTGAAAATGTTCATGAGCTGGACCAAATTGAATTTCATAGACATAGCTCTGAAATGTTATATTCAATGGTGGTGACAAAGGCAATGAGTGCTACCGAGTTTCAAAATATTATTCTTAATATGCAAGATTAACTGAAGTTAGACAAAGGATATTTGTATGCAAAGGACCTAAGGATTAAAGCCTTAGAGGATTTAGTTTTACAGGTGGGATATGATCCCTAAAATATTCAAGTAGCAGAGTTGTTGGTAAAGAAAAAGAATGAGGATATAGCAGCTTTGAGGAAACATCTTAAGCTTCCTCAAAGTGAGCATCCACAAACCAAATAAATCCTTTAAGATCAAACTGAAAAAGAAGAGATGATGAAAATTATCTTCAAATTAACTGCTCAGATCAAAGAAATGGATTCCCAGATGGACCAGCTTGTCCAAGAGAAGGAAACTGTGAAAGAAACTGACACTCCTATCATTCCTTTAGTTATACCAGTGATTACCACAGCAGTGGCTTCCACATTAGGAGAAAAACTAGTACCAAAAGAACCACTGGCAACTGTAGTGCTGGTGATTTCAGCTACTACTTCAACTACAGATTCTTCTACAACACAGGTTCAACAAACAAATGGAGCAGGTCAGATTGTAAAACCTATGGAGGAATTGTCTTTGAAAAATAATGAAATCGACAGTCTAAAGAAGATGATTGATAACCTTGAAGCTACAAATAAGTTAGCTATGATAAATGATAAAACCCAGGAACAAAAGGCAATCAAACTTGGAGAACAAATCAAGGGCTTACAAAAGGAGCTAATTTTCACTGAACAAATTTCATTTGTAAAAAATCATCTATGGACAAACATAATTGAAGCCATTCACACTCAGTGGCCTTCAATTCACGTTATATATGAGCAAAGAGACTTATTGTTAACATCTCAGACAGAAATTCAAAAGACCAAGGATGAGTTAACTGATAAGCCTGCTCAGGCTTTAAAACTCATCACATTCCCGAACAACAAGAACATAGAAGAATTGGAAGAATTACAGGTATTGGACAGAACAGAAACCATTTTACATATTAAAAAGGTGGTAACAAAGAAAAATTTGATGAACAATCTAAAAGAGAAATGTGAATCAATGACCATTTCCATAACAAAGTTTTTGGCAAAATGCACAAATTTGAGACAAGGGGCCTACCAGAAATCCATGTTTTTAATGAAAAACTGATGCCCCAGAAGGATTATAATAAAAATATAAGGGAATTTTCTAAGGAGCAAGTCAACAAACCATTACCACAAGGCAATCCCACAGGAAAAGTCCTCCTTCAACACTTTGAAGATTTGTTCTTTCTACAACATGAGATTAAACATATCTTTGTGTTCAAGCCCACCTTTGCTAGATACACAGAAGCCGATGAGAATTTCAAAAAGCTAAAAAATGTTAAAATTTCCAATGAAGAACAGTGACAAACATTTACACATTTAATGTAACAATGAGAGGTAAAACAGTGAAGAAAATTACCTTGAAAAACAGTAAAAAAGAAACAGTGAAATAAAAGGACAGTCTGTTGATTTTTAATGCAAAAGGATATATAAGTTTACAGCAGTAAACAATGGAAATATCAGTCAAAAGTGTATCAGCGTTAAAGAACAGTGTTAAAGAGTATCAGCTAAGGCAACTCAAATGAAGATATTTTCTAGCAGCTTGCAAAGCAGGACAACTAATCACTCAAAGGCTCCTTGTTAGATAAAGTAGTTCTATTTATTTTGGATAAGAGGATAGCTTGCTGATTTGTTAAGCAACTGTCTCTTTTATTTTGTAAAGATATTTTCTATTTCCTAAAGATATTCCTAGATTTCTCCTAGGATATTTGTAATAACATTTTGTATAAATACTTCACCCTTAGTATTTTGGTGTGGAATAAAATTGCTGGACTTACTATAGATTTTTTTCTGAACATTGGAGGCTATTGTGTGTTGATTTCGAAGTAGCACACTGGACAAAGCTAAACTGGCATCATAATTCATGATCCCTGTGATAAGCTGATGAGTGAAGTACTCCCTTCTTGTCATTGTTTTCTTTTCTGAATTTCATGCAATTCATTATATGTTTGTTCTATCTGAATGCGCAACTAGGAATATTACTACACGATAGTCTAGTGCTCCCTGTTTTTAACTAGTTACCATTTTAATGTTTTCTGCTGATTTCCGGTGTTAGGAATCCTTGATTGCTCCTACTCCTGTTTGACCCCTGCCTCCTTCTTCCATTTTCTGGATCAAAAGATCCTTCATTGCCCTTTATCCTGATCATACCATTTCACCAAAAAACACTTTCCCAAATCTTTGAGGGTTATCTATCTTGCCCTGAATACATTTGTACCTTTTTAGCCTTGACTTCTAGTGTTACTAGGTAGATTTAGACTCCATAGCTCAATGGACAAGTTGATTTCTCTCTAGTTTACCTCTAAGTGATTTTTTCCCACCAAACCCTTTAAACCAAAACCAAATTGTTCTATCATACCTAGCCTAAAAACATAAATAAAAAACAAAGATAAATTTTAAAGAGAGAGCCCTCTCTGAATTCTAGGAAGGCTAGATCCTAGAATTTGAAGTAGGTTTGTGGTTACCTCTAGTGTTCTTTGACTAAGAACTCAAATCCCACAACTTAAGAAATTACTAGAATGATAACACCAACCATGAAGAGAGACTTTCCTCCCAACCATGAGAGAGGCTATTACATCCGCTGCTCCCCCCTTGCTCCTCGTCAGAGTGTGATTGCTTAGCAATTTTCTCTAGAAAAAAATACATAACGAAGAATATGACCCAAGGGAATAGAAAATAAAGAATTTGGGTACACTTAAAAAAATTTGGGTACACTTATAGTGTGTTGTATAATTTTGTGTATTTTTTTTTTCTTCCATTTCAGGTTTTTATGAGAGTTCCAACCAGCTCTGGACACTCTCACCTTTTAGCTATCTTGTTGTCTTTTTCCCTTTGCACATCACCCTTTTTCCTCATCAGGGTTTTATTTTTATTCCCAGAGGAAAGGTAACGATCAAGTAACTACTTTTGATTTAATCACTCTGAGAACTTGGACACTTAACCATGAGTTTATGGAGATGCACTCCATAAATAATCTTTATAACAAAAATAAGAAATAAACTTTTGTTCATAATTTGCTTAATATATTCATTAAGCTAGTTTAAATTAAACAAATTTAAATGTATCAATTAAAATAACATAACAAACCAAATCCAAACTCATTTAAATATATCAATTAAAATAATATAACAAGCCAAATCCAAATGTTACAAAAATGTAGAAATCTATCTATGTATAAAACCACTGCACATTAACTGTTGGGCAACAAGCTGAATAGGATTTTAGAGCCGACTCAAACAAGTGCTCCCTCATTAAGATCTTGAACGGTAAAAGACAAGTGTCAAAACTGTTTTCGTAAATATGGCTCAATAAGTTGTATTCAGTTGTTCGGGACAATAGATTTCAAAATTATAAGAAGGTACTTACCTTCTTTTCATTTCCATGATTGAAAGCAGCGAAGTGAAAATGCCAAAGAGAAAAAGAATTACATGGTGACCTTAATCACTGGAATTTGTCTCGAAAAGTTAACGATTGACTTTCCTTTTCTTCCTCATCAAATGACTTCTCTCTGTACTTAAAATTTAGCAAAATTCAAAATAGAAAAAGAAAAAGAAGTATTACAGAGAAATAGACTCTTCAATTTTGGACGATTCTGTTCTTGTGAAAGTTATGAATTTCTAATATGTGATTTAGAGGCTGTTACATATACCCAAAGAAATTGCTGCTATTTTTTATTTTTTAAAGCAAAAATCAAAATAGAAAAAACAGTATTACATGTTAACTCTGGATTGGTTGAATTCAAGTTATTTCTGGTTAAATTGTTAAACGATCGACTCTTAATAAATATGTAAAAATACAGATCCACAGGCACGTGATGGTCATTTAGACTCCCTGATAAGGCTATTCTAACAATCAGAATAACGCTCTCTTTTAGAATTTTAAAAATACAATATCGAGCGATCATCATTTGCACTTCACAGCAAGGCTACTCTAACAATCCAGAAAAACACTCAGGAAATTTTTTGCTCCTAATATTTGAAGGCATTTTCTCCTCATTTACAGGCTGCTGGTATCTCAGATTTTCCAGTTCATTCATCTGGAGCAGCTGAGAATTACAATGCCTTAAAATCTACCCACAAAGAATCATGAGGTACTCTAAGTGGGTCAGGATTAACAATTCCACAGGACTGCAAGATAATTCAATTCTTCTATGCAGGATGTTAAGCCGTATAAGTTTGAGTTATTCAATCAATGTTTGATTTTTTTTTTGGTCCTGTGAAAAGGTTTTGATTTATTTATTGCATTGTTAATGCTTTTCAATGTCATTAGTTGGAATTGAATTTGGGTGGAGAAGATTTCATTTCTTTTTCTCAATTATCATAATAAACCTCAATTGACATGTATGATGTATGATGTGTAATTAATTAATAAGAATAAATGTTTGTTTTCAGATGTGAAATAAAAAATATATTTAGTTCATTTGGAGTCTGTCATGTGTCATATATGAAGACACTGGTACAATTCTCTAAACACTCTCAGAGTTCAATTCTCTAACACTCTCACGCCAAGTTCCATGGTTGAGCGGAGAAGAAGTGAATCCTTTAAATAGATTTATTGGATACAAATATTTGGATTGAAATAAAATGGAATAAAATACATGTTTTTGATAATTAAAATAAATATATTTTAAAAATATATCTACAATATATTAAAATTTTGATGGTTTTTTAAAATCAATATAAAACTTTAACTGAAAATGCCAAACCCACATGTTGCTAAAGAGATGGAAGCTAGCATAATGGCTGAGTAGCTCACATAAGAGCACATCTATGAATTCAAGGAGGCCTTCAACATATTTGTCAAGGATGGGGACAATTTGCACACTCGGATGACAACCCTAACAATGGAGGTGGATCTAGTTCAAAGCATAGTCATAAATAAAACTTGTTATCAAATCTTTGTCAAAATCCCTTTTGGGCCGCTCCTCATTTTTGGTCCATGATCTTTGATCTCAAGTAGAGTACTATACGCTTAGTCAAGCAACACTTGCCTTTTGAAGGTAAGCAATTAGACAATGCTTCTCCTCTTAGTCTACCACATGGATAAAGATGCTAATGTTTTGATGGTTCTTAGTTTAGAAGGAGGGATTGGAGGTAAGCCTTCCTCCTCTTGGACCTTCTCTTATAAAGATGTCATCCATGCTTGCCCCATCCCAAAGTAGATTAGCCCGAGGCGGCTTTTGGACCGTTTTTGGTGGATAAATTTGAGGAAGTTCTGTCCTTAGAAATTTCTTACTCAGATCAGGACAATCTCCATCAGTTTTATAATGAGGCAATCCTTATATGAACGATCTCTACCGATGGATCCATTCTGTATGGACTAAGAGTTGCAAGGCTATTATTTGCGCGAAAGATTTCTTCCTTGTGTTAATTTAGGAATTGAAATATTATGAAAAAAATTTATCTAAGGGGCCCTGGTTTTGGGGCAATGGTGGAGTGTTTTTAACACCTTGGTTCCTAGATTTTGACCTTTCCATAGTTTTGATTACAAAGTTGTCAATACGGGTCAAGCTTCCTAATTCGCCAACACACACGTGGCACCACATAATTTTTCAAGACATTGGAGACTCTTTGGGCCATTACTAATACTATTGATACCTCCCGTGGGAAACTTGGTATATACACCTAGGACATTGAAGACTCTTTGGGACATTACTTTACTATTGATACCTCTCGTGGGAAACTTGGTATATACACCTAGGACATTGGAGACTCTTTGGGCCATTACTTTACTATTGATACCTCTCGTGGGAAACTTGGTATATACACCTATGGAGAAATTTGTGTTGAAATTGATATCAGTAAAGGGGCTGCTAGACCAAATCAACTTGAAAATTGGTGATTTTCACTAGACCCGAGCTCTAGATTAATCAACTTGAAAATTGGTGATTTTCACTGGAACCAAGCTCTAGATTATGAAAATATTGCTTATCGTTGCCACATTTGTCACCAAAGAGGTCATTTACATAACTCTTTCTTGATATTTAATTCTCAATTGAAGCGAAACATTCACAATTCCAAATATTAAAGTTGGAAGCCCTGCAACCCTCCTTTTAAGGAGGGAAAGGTCTCCAAGTCAATCAAGGATGATGAAGAATCTCCTCTGGATAAGGTCCAAGATTCAAAGCCTCAAACATCTCTTGAGACTCTCGATGTGAACCATGCTCCTTCTACAAGCACAAAGATATTTAATAATAATGCTTCTTCAAGTATATTGAAACAAGCTCATGAGTGAGCTTCTTTAGAATCTCATAAAAAATCACTTTCTGTATGCCATGATAATAATCTACAAATAGCTTTGAACAACTCATCTTCCTAAAATTGAGTCAAAAATCTTAAAAATAAAAGAAAGATAAATAACCTTAAGAATAATCCCCAATTTGGATAATCCTTTTCTTTAGTTGTTTCTTCTTTCTTTTAAATCTACTTTGTTATTCCCACTGTCATAAATTTCAATTTTGTTACTGTCAAATATATGACACACTGACACAATGTGATGTAATTAATTTTTGATTATTTAATAAAAAATTTAGACTAACCAAAAAACACTTGTAATAAATCAATGATTTTTGATGATCCTTTCTAAATCCACGTAAAATTCTAAAAATTATTATTTGTAATATTGTAAACAATAATTATTTGTAAGGTTGTATTATTGTTTGACTGATAAAATTACAAACCTGCTTGTACGTTATATTAAAAAAGGGAGAACTTCCACGAATGAATGATATGTTGTCACTCTGTGTGATTGTTTGGACGAAATAACGATAGGCTGTCAGACTGTGTGATTCTGTGGCTGAGCAAATTCTTAACCTTCCTTGCAGGGTTGTTAGTGTAAAAGTATAAGTTAAAGGTTCAAAATCTCATTCTTCTGTCACATTGACCTTAACATTTCAAGAGGAAAAGTGATGTAAAACCTGGAGACTTGGGATGAGGATGAGGATGAGGATGAGGATGTTACCTTCCTCTTCCGCGAAGTATACGCTCCAATCTGACGTTGTCTTTGGCTGCGTCTCATGCGGCATGGTCGTCGCTTCTGAGTCAATTGAAGAAATCGTGGTGGATCCTCCACTCTCCAGCAGCTCTTCATTTTCACGACACACGGTTTCTTCGACACACGTTCTTTCAGAGACTTCGGCTACTTTCGTCATCACAGTCTTCGCTTCTCCGCCGTTGCTGTTCTCATTATCATTTTCAACAGTATTTTCTACAACTTCAACATTACTAATCAGGATTGTAACGTTGTCGGCCTCTGTTCCCATTTGAGCTGTTTTGTTTTTGACATTTTCCTCCAAATTTCTCCTAACCTTAGAGCTCTTTCGAATCAGAGAACCAGAGGTTTCCTCGTCCCATTCACCCGAAAAAGCATCGAATTCAGTTTCCATTTCAGCGTTCTTTGAAGTTTGAACAGAAGCCAGCTAGTTGCAGAGCTGCTTTAAGTTTCCGAGTTGAGAACTGAAACAAAAATAAGGAGATAAGGATCTGTTCTCCACCAGACGTTTGGGAAAAATATATGCCGCAGGCAGATAGTCCAAAGCCTTGAACATGACAAAGGTGTATTCCTCGCGGTAGACTTCTGGTCTTTTATGCAGCGCGTACACAAAAATGCAGGCTGATTCATTTTTGTGATAAAAGAAAAACTACTTCAATTAAAATAAGCCATTTATAATTCCGTAAATTACAGCATTGAAACATAAAATTTCAAAAATTCCTTTTCAGCCAAAATGAACCTGCGCACAGAAAATAAAAACGTCACTGCCAAAATAAATATATCAAGTTGAAACTTTATGTATATGAGAGAAGCATTTAACCAATTAGTGACTCATTACAGGCTATTGCAACAGAAATGCCGAAATCTTCCTGTCCTGTCCTGTCCAGCTGTGTCTGCTGATGAACGTCAATACAGTGACGTATGTGTGGACGTAAAACACGTTACGAATACCTTGTCTTTTTAGAGTAGTTGAGGTGCGGGTGGGCTGTAACTCTCAGAGAAGCGATCAAATCGGTAGGCGCATGATCATAAATAAATAATAATTTTTAAGTAATTACCTACCAATATTTCTGACAGAGTCTTTACGGTGTTTGCATATTTTATGGTGAAGAGAGTACCCACGTTGCTGGAGACTCACAGCCTGGAAATTGACGTCCTGTGGGACGTATTTTTGGTTTCAGAACGTATTTGACTGCTCATAAAAAATTATACACGTCAGGTTTGATGTGCCGTATACCTCTCCAACCTGTCAAAATGACCTCTAATTTCCCAAGTAAAACGTAAAAATTTATAATACCCAATTTCATACATGTACACAAAGCAGTTTCAATTTAAGTGTTGCATTGTCTTGCCGCCTACTACCCTAATACTTACAATTAAACTCTTGAGCGACCATCAGCAGCTGCTGGGCCGTAAAATTTAATATGATGAGAAGTGCAAATTGCAGCTTTACATTTCTTACTGTTTAGTCATTTCATGATACATTTTCGCGAATCGTCTTGCCGCCTACTACTCTAATACTTACAATTAAACTCTTGAGCGACCATCAGCAGCTGGGCCGTAAAATTTAATATGATGAAACGTGCAAATTGCAGCTTTACATTTCTTACTGTTTAGTCATTTCATTATACATTTTCGCGAATATTGTATGTTGAATGCGAAGTTGATGCTGTATGTTCATTACGTAACTGTGTGACCGAACTGACCGAACTGTTGCAGCGTCACAGAAAATCAAGTGTAGTGTGATTTTTAGACATGCGGCTCTGTTCTCTCTGGCAGATTGAAGGTCTCTGATTGGGACTTGCGAGCAAGCCTGGATTTGAGTCACCAGCTCCTGTAAAATAATCTGGTACTTTCCACAAAAACCTGTTTGATTTCTTCATAACATGGATACTTTCAACCATGATCTTCATCTTTGAGGTAAAGTGGAAACCACATTATTGCTTCATTTTTGACAACATTGTGCATTCATGACTCTCATTTCAACTTTTATAGTTGCAAGCTAGTTTTTTCGTATAAAAATACTCGAAGTTTTTTAGAGACTTAATATTCATGACTGGTGAGTAATTTATTGTTTTAGAGGAAGAAACATGTTAGATTTTTGAATAATATCTTCAACTTGCTTAATGAATTAATTTAAAGAAAACTAAATAATATAACCCTGTAAGATTTAATGTGGCAGTTACCCTTGTAAGTCATGAAAGAGAAAGGGAATGGCTATCGAAATTCAGCCTTGGAATTGGACGTCAATTGAAATTTTTTAGATTGTGAATAAAAATTCTAATTGAAATTTCATGAGCATGTGACGTGAATATGCAGATGAGCGCGGCAGTGATTTTGTATTGTTTGGTGAGAGTTTGTTGAGAAAATTAAGAAGTTAAAAAAAGAGTTTGCATGGTATGGACTTGGCAAGTGGTGGGTTTTTCTTTTGGGTTAATGTCTAGTCTTTCTAGATGATCGAACACGGAATATCTTTTATTGTTGTTGTAGTAGAGATTACACTTATGAATTGATTGAGTTTAGCCTGGGTGGCTTGGGATTCTTTTTTGCACTATGTACTGGGCATTTTGGCATGTTTGTCTCCACTGTCGCTGTAATTTATTGCAGGCAGGGAAAAATAATTTATGGCAGAGCAGGAAAAAACGGAGGATGCTTCAGCAAAATATGTGAATAGGAATGTTCAATGAATTTTTATTGTGATAAAATAATGGGGGAGAAATTTAAATGGAAGGGAGGGAATCGAATGAAAAGGGATTAAAATTCTAATTTGCCTAAAAAATATGAAAGGGAGGGAATCTAATGAAGATGATTAAAATTCTAATTTGCCCAAGGGATTGGTGAAAAGGTAGTGGTTAACGTGAAGGGGAGTGGTTTATTTTTTTGGTATTTTCTGCGTGGCATTATGGGAATTCAAATAAATAAAGGCTTTGAAGGAATCTTCGAACTGTAGATGCGGTCCAAGTTGGCTTGTTTCAGAGGATAATTTAAGGGAAGAAATTAGAGTCTCTTTTGATCTACTATGCTGCTTTTTGCTTTTTTTTTTTTTTTTTTTTCTTTCTTCTTTCTTTTTTTTCTTTTTCTTCTTTCTTTCTCTTTTTTTTTTTTTTTCTTCTTCTTTCTTTCTCCTCTTTTTTTTTTTTTGAATTTAACTATTATATTTATAATACAAAAATTAACTACAAATAGCCAGCGGCCTCAACGGAGCTTGCTCATAGTAGCGGCATTTTTAAGCTCCAAACATGACTTAAAAAGTTTACTAGACATACTAGACAAACAAAAACCATCCTGCTGACAAACAAAAACATGCCGCCCATGCAGGGGAAACCGGCTTTGGAACATTGACAGATTATCAAAAAACTGAAGCGATGAGCAAGTAAACATGATGAGCTTAGGAGTGTACCCAGCCAAAAACATGTGACGAAAGAAATTACGAGTTCTGACCAGATTAAGAATCATGAGAGAATTAGGGGGGTTCCTCAACAACACGACAGCCATAGGCATACGGGTCATCTTCCTCCGCCTGCTTGTTGTCTTTAACGCCGTGGCAGCCTCGCTTGATGTCACCCGGGTTGTCTTCATGGCCAATGTCCTGAGTATCACTGCAGCTAGGAGCTTTTCTCTTCAGGCTGACGCTTGATGGAGTGCAAAGCTTGTCGCCGACCCTTTTTTCCAAACCAACGCCAGAATGCTCTGCTTCCGAACTGGGGGGCTCCTCCTTGAGCTCGATGGTAATGGTGGTAGTTATTGTAGGCTGGTTCAACGAGCAAGGGAAGCGAAGATGGGCGGTGTGAAGATGCCCAGGGTTAATAATTGGAGAGACAGGGAAGTGGGGCGAGCCCAAGTCAGATTGAGAAAGCCCAGGCCCACGTCCGCGGCCACGATCGCTTCTGGTGTCAGGATATGATTGGTGAAGTTATCCGAGGAGGGAGACGAAGAGTCAGAAGTTGGAGTGGAGGGCTGGCGGGGGAGATGACCACAACTGCTGCCTCGCCGGAAACGCATACGCTGTTGAAGGCGCGGCATGATTCTCTGAGCAAGGTGATGGGATCGACCAACAGAATGAATGGGGACAGAGTTCAGGGGAGGGCTTTCTCGCAGAGCAGGGGAATTCACATTGGGCGGACTGAGCCACAAATTGCAGAGTGTGCTTTGCGATATGTGAAGGCCAGGAGCTAAATCAATGCAGCAAATGATGGAGCAGCGATGCCCTGTGCTGGTTTGAGAGCTAGGCTCTGCAACAACAGGGGAGCAACTAGAAAACAGGGGAGGCAAAGCAGGAATGAAGCTTCCAGAGGAAGCCATTCTCATAATGGACGGAAGCTGGTCTGGGCTTCTGTGTTGCATTAATGCGGCAATGCAAATGACGGTGGGTATATTTATGAGGAATATGACGTGAGTTTGGGTGGCGAAGTATTGAGCCCATGCGCCGACCCACAGCCTCCTCCACGTACCATTGCAACTAATCACCCGCATCCAGGGACTCTGATCTACTATGCTATTAAATGACTGCAACAATATCATTTGAATGCAATTGTGAGTCACCATGGAAAGGCTAATTTTATTACCATTAAAATAGTGTTCCAATTTAGTCTGACCAATTATGCAATATCATTGTCTGTTCCTGAGTAAGGGTAATAGGGGAGTTTAGATTGATGGATGCAGCTGCTGCAACTTAACATTGGGCTAGGGGTGTAACGATGAGCATGAGACACAAACTGCTAAACAGTAAGAAATTTGGTGGTCTTGTGGCCATGATGGAGGATTTCTTCACACGGAAAATGTAAAATATCTTAATGTCAAACTTAAACTGCAATTACTCTTGTAAATTTTTTTAATATGCAACAAATTTTTTTTTGACTGTCATCAATTTACTGAAAACGTAAATTGACAGGCATAGAAAACACACACCCGTCTTCAAATTTTCAATTGACAAGCAAAACTTATTTGAAATTCCAGGCCTGCTGGAGAGTACTCATACATTGACATAAATATCTTAAAAGAAACGCGTAGTCTAAAAAGGCCGCGTTTTCACCCAGAATCCGGCAATGATTTTCAGAAAATCCGGCAAAGATTTGCGCAGAATCTTGTTTACAGTTGTTAAACTTTAATATTTTGAGTGCCCTAAGGGTTTTTGATAGTGCTGAATCTATTTCTAGCATCAAAAATGGATTCCAAACACTCCAAGCACCCGATTTTTTGATTTTTAGTTGACCAGATTCCGACAGTTTTCTACCGTCTGGGCGATTTCACAGCGTCGATAGACAACTCCTAAAAGAAATCAAGACCCCACTATTCATGATTCATTGTAAATATAGTGTTGATAATATGCTCTAAAATATATATGAATATATATGGTGTTTGAGTATGTTTTAAAACTCTTTTTGTTTTGTTAAGAGTATGTATGTTTTAAAATTGTTTTTGTTTTGCTAAGAGTATATATATATAGGATTTTGAGTATGTTCTAAAACACATATAAAGTCTGGAGTATGTTCTAAAATTGTTTTTTTGGTTAAGAGTGTTTTTTTCTTGAACATAAGGAAACTAGTTAAGGGCCCAAGGCTCATAGATATTTGGCAGGGGTGAGGGTGAAAGTCTGATCCTTTATGGATAGTTGTCCACTAGTTTTCCCACCATATAAAAATTCATTATATATATATGAATATCATAAAGAAATTTAATTCTAATTATTTAGAGAAAGTTGGCCAACATAATCACTGAGTTGTATTTTGTTGTTGTTGGGGAGTTTGGCATATTCATTCAGTTGTAATGTTTTTTTTTTTTTGGAATTTGGCATTTTTTTTTGGGTGATTTGGGTTATTTTGTGTATGTCGTTTTATAGAATTTATTATTTAATTTGATTAACGAACATTTTTAGTATAAAATTTGATTTATACTAATTTTAACTTATATTAAAATTTAAATTATTTTAAATTTAAAATATATAATAATCATTGTATTGGAAATTTAAAGATATATTTTTAAAAATATATTTCATAATTCATATTTTATGTATAAATGTCAACAATAATTATTTAGTGTATAAATTTTTTTAGTGAAAATCACATCAAAGAAAATTATGTTGACGTGTTTCGAACCAGCTAGTGTGGTTCATCATCAGGACCACACTGATAGGTTCGAAAAGCGTCGACATAATTTTCTTTGATGTGATTTTCATCGAAAGATTTTAGACACTATTATGGATCACAAAAGCCAAATTCCTAATAACTATTTAGTAAAGTAAAATTAATACTATCTAGATGAGGCAACTCGGATGTAATAAGGCATTATTCACCACATATAATTGCCCCATATAATTGGTAAGGATGACTTGTTGCTTGCCATAATTCTGTAACATTTTTAAGGTTTATGCTATAGCTTAAGGTGGAAAATACACAAAATGAGTTTGGGCTATAGGAAAGAGTTGCAGTTCACACAATTGAAGCCTAAAAGGTGTTGGATATGGTGAATTCACCATAATTCTTGATGCTAGTTCAACTTGGGTCATTTATTGTTGTTGACCTCACTTGGAAGTTGAAAACATTTAGGTCCTCAATGATATGGTTTCAATTATTGTTTCCCCTGTTGATGTTGTTTTTAAATTGGTTTCCTTTGCATCCGCTATCTATGTGTGAGCCTTCTCCGCCTTACCACCTCCATTGAGAGCATCTACGAGAGATATGGGCCCTGATCTTTATCTTGTTCATAGGTCTGTGACACATTGCATTGTCAAGAGGACATGAAAAGATGGTTTGCAGTGAGCGTCATGTCAATGAGGAGGAGTTCAAGTAAACTTGACTCGGTTAAATTACTCGCGGTTTTTCAGCTCCAGTTTTATGAAAACCCATGGTATTCATGTGGAATATAGCCTATTTAAAGGTGAAAAGGCTCCAGGTAAATTTTTCCTCATGGCCATTGGAATCCCAAGCAATATTAGTGCCTTTAGACACCACCACTTCTCTTGATTTCGTGATCCTAATAGCAATATGAGTGATTGGGACCATGTTAATCTACCCAAGTCAAGTTTGAGGGGGGGATTGTTGGGTTGTTTTGGTAAAATCGAATTGGTCAAGTTAACAACTATTTTTTAGCTCTAGGTTTATGAAAACCTTGATATTGAGGCATGGTTTCGTGTGGAATATAGCCTATTTAAAGGTGGAAGGACTCCACGTAATTTTGTCGTCACGGCCATTGGTATCCCAATAAATGGTGTCTTTAGACACCATTACTTCTCTCGGTTTTGTGATTCTAACAATTATTGCACTCATTCTAGGGTTGAGGCTTCATGAGCTTGCATCTCCCATGAACAGGTCCCTGTTACGGTCTAGGAAGAGCTCTGGGAGTTTAAGGTTGATGTGGTGGTGGAACATGGCTGCTTATTCAGTTCATAGGTGTTAATGAACATTATTGAGTGGGTTCCTGACCCTAGGCACACGAAGGCATACAAAATTAGTACATGCTAACTATTGGCCTCTACTGGAGTATGAAAATGTTACTTGGAAGGGTTATTATGGAAAGGAATGGAGCCAAAGAGGAGACTTTGTAAATACTGGACAAGTTGGTGCTCCACCAAAAAAGCATAGGGATTGTCTTAAACACATTGAAATCCATCCAACTCTTGCTCAAAGTCCAGGTGGTTGTAGTTAGGGGCGCATCAACCCCATTAAGGTGGACGTCTCCACAACTAATTAGTTTTCCGATGCATCTAGTTTTGTTGTTTCTCTGGTTAGCTAGTTATAATCGGTTGTGGTTTGTTGGTCCTTTTAGTATTGTTAACATGCACTCTATTGCTCATTTTATGCTCTTTCATGGCGCTTCATGAACCTTTTTTAACTCTTTAGGATTTTTTCATGCTGGTTACATTTTAATGTTTATTTTTTATTTGCTAACTTGTTTTTTTTTTCCAGTGGTCTAGTTTCCTATGTGGCAGGCCATTGAGAGCTAAGACTGTGAAACTATTATAACATCTTGAATTAATGAAATCTTAGCTTAAGAAAATTACACTTAATACTATACTTTGAATGTGAAGTGCTTTAGTCATAAAAAATCTTATTAATTGTTTTAGGAACAATAATTTACTAATTTCAAATTCATAGGCTTAATTAAGGTATATACTGTTGTATCCTTGAGATAGTTTTTCACTTGAAAACTATGCCAAGGAATCAATATTTTTTAAAGAAAGGTTTTGATTCAATTTAACTCTTGTATTATGTACTATAGGGCAATACCCTTTAGATATATAATGAACAAGCTAGATTCCAACTAAGGAATATAAATTATTGGGTTGATTGTAGTTATAAAGGAAATAGGAAAAGGTATAACATAATTGTAGCATTCACTAAATACTTTGAGATGTGTTACTATAGAAACTTCACATAAGAATGATATTCCATTGGTTCTATAACAAATAAAAAACTTTAATGGTATTAAATATGGACAATAATATAACCATTCATTCAGATGTATGGTAAAAGAAAACTTATTATATCATAAATGGATCTATATAACATAACATTTCCAGAAGATAGGGAAATTGATCCTCAATTTAGACTCTTAGGATATCCCATATAATTTGAAATAATTGCACAAATGAAAACAAGATGTAAAAATTATAAAGGAAAACTAACACAAAATATTATACATTGCCAATAGCTGAAAGAAGAATCTATTGATTATAAACTACATTAATATTTTCCTCATATACAATAATATACAAGTTTCTCTCTTAGAATATGAACCCTCTCTTTAAGTTCTTCTTGAGTTTTTATATAAAAATATTACAATGGATTTTTGTTGCAAAGGCAACTTTCTAGGAACAAACTAATACAAATTGAAATAGTTTACAAATATCCAAGTGTTTCTTTCCAGTCGTCCCTTTTTCCAGCTAAATTTTGTTGTTGGAGTCATACAGATTTAGGGGGTAAATTTATACAACCACTCCCAATTTGAGCTTACTCGATTCATTTTCCTATATGTAATATCCAAATTTGTATATTTTTGATATGTTGGAGTAGTTGAAAATAACATTTTCAGTTGGCAATGAATGTAAAAATCGTCCATTAATTTATCCGCTATAATAGCCCCCTTCAACATTCCACTCATGTCTAAAAACTTGTTGGAATTTTCCATAGATCTTAATAAATATTCTCTATATGCATCCAAAGACATTAACCTACTAGTCTGATCTCAACAGGATGGCATACCCATTTCCCTTAAAACAGTAGATCTAAAATTAACCAAATCTACCTCCTTTTAACTATCTTGCATTTATCTCATTCTTGTTGTACAAAGTTTCTCTCAGTTGAAACTTTATTGAATTCCATGATAACATATGTTCTATATTCCACACCCAAAGTTCTCAGTTGTTCTCAATTCTTGGTATTGAGTAGTTTTACTATTTTTGGTGGAAATATGGGGCTTATCTCCTAATTTTTCCTCGATTCTATCAATGGAATGCTTTGTATTGTAGACCAAGACTGATTCATCTCCAATGATTTTGATAGATCCCCACATTTTTTAAATACTAGTCACCATCTTTTCCCAAAGAATTTTTCTAGCCTCAACCAAAGTTTTTGTTTGTACTAGCTGATTCTTCAACTAATCCATTTCTTTATATAATCTTACTTTCAAGTCTTCATTAATGTAGATTGTTGGATTTATCTTAGCTAATTCTTCCCTGAGATTACTTATTTCAAAATTATTCACTATGAGTGAGATTTCAATTTCAATATCTTTAATACTCAAAGCTGACATCATTTCAATCAACTTCTCATAAGGATCAAACTCTATTGTTGATGGCGTTGAAATTTTTTATGCAAAAACCTGTTCAATTTTTTCTTTTGTAAGGATGTCATTCTGTCGCACAAAGTTTTAAATATTTTTATTCTATTCACTTATGAGGGACAATAATTGTTCTCTCTCTTTTTGTGCAACTTTTAATTCAAGTGTCTGAACATGTTCAATGGCTAGCATTTGAGGCTTTCTTCTGAGCACTTGAATATTCGTGTCTCTAGACTTAATTAAGGCTTGTAGGGAGGAACTGTCCTTCGGTTCTATCCCAAGTCTAACTATACGCTGCTCTAAGTCATCAATCTTTATTTCTTTAGTTTTTGTTGCAATATTCTCATGTTTCAATTGATTGATAACCTTTGTAAGAATAATTTCTAAATTTGAAGCATTAACAAAAATATTTTTCAATCTTCTAAAGATCATTTCTCCAATTTATTTATGCAAGTCCATCTGGTCCACTAGATGTATTTACTTCAAATTAATAGTGAACTTCACTGCCTTGTAATCTTGTGCAGTTATGGTAGTTTGATTTCCATAAACTAAATATAAATATTATCTTTCTTGCTTATTGTCGAAGGCGACATGCTTGGTGATGATGTCTCTTGAACCATAAAAGCTATTGGAAAGAGTTCCTAATTGAACATAGAATCAATTTATGTAGCTTCCTTTGTATTTGGAAGTGAAACTAAGACATCCTCTTCTTCAACTCTTGCCTTTTTCTGCAACCCCTGTTGCTCACTCTATGTTCTTGAAATTGAGAAGGACAGTTGTGTTTCTTTAGATCCTCTCTTGAGATTTTTTTCCTTTAGTTTTGGAGTATCCAAAATAACTGGTTGTGAATTTTTGCCTTCTTCATGACTAGTTCATGTAGTCTAGATTAGATATTGCTCCCTGTGTTAGTGTTTTTGGTGCATGAATGTACGAAATCACACCAACTAAAGGGGGGTGGTTTTTCACTCTTAAGTTATTGGTCACAGGCATAAAATAGATGGAGTCAAGCAAGTTAGTGGAACATGCTGAAACATAAACATACTAGATAGAGAAATAGCATGCATATTAAAACATAAAACTAAAACAAATAAAACAAAAGCTATAAATAGAGTCAAACAACTTCAATAATCCAAACGGTGGCTCTTACGTCCCCTCTTATTGAGTGCTGGTAGGAAATAAGGATGAAACTTTAACCCACTTGCCAAGGGGCCCTTAGAACTAGGGGTTCTAAGTCTTGGTGTAAGGATGTCTTTACTTCCAAGCTATCTTGGCACAAAGTCTCCCTCTCTCTACTATGGTGGACTGGAGTTGTTGGATGGAAAACAACTGAGTCCCCTCTATCTCTGCTCCGGATCACACACTACTGGTATTTCTTGGGGAAATTCTGGCCAACATAACAATGTGCTCGCCTGTTGTTCATCTCTTGGTGGCATTTTATAGGAGAATTCAAATCCTTCTTCCCTCTCTTGATACATTGTGGATAATGACCCAAGAGAGGAGGGTGATTCCATTGTGTGCCACATTTATTCCATTTTGTGCTCCCTTGATGTCCTAAGGAGGCTTGGGCAGCTGTCCTTAGGCGGCCTCAAGTGTGGAATCAATGTCCTGGAGTGTGCCTTGTGGTCCCGGAAAGTGACTTCCGCCACTCCCAGGATTACGTGCTTTTTTGAGAAAAAGGCACATTTATCGAAGAATTTTGCGCATAAAGGCACATTTGACTGATTCTTCTTGTATGCAATTTGATTTTTCCTTTCATACCTTAGCAATTTTTAAATACTTTTAGATTCTCTAATGTCTCTCAACCTTGTAAATCCTTCTGCCTGACATTAAATAATGTCACCTTTGCTTGTATGATTTTCCAGTGATAACAGTTGCCCCCTAATGTGTGAGGTCTAGGAAGAACTGTATAGCTGAAATACATTATAGTTTCTTTTATGTATACTGTGTGTAGAGAGAGAGATACCTGCGTGTAGCTCTAAATTGGAGACACCCTGCACCGGGTCAAAGAGAGACCATCTCCCGTGGGATCCCTGTAAGCAATGGTATAATACAATATATACAAATTTTCTACGAGGCGGGGCATGTCCCATGCTCGTGATTCTTTGACTAGTTAAACAAATCTATGTGGCAGATACAGATTCTGTCTGCGTCACTAGTATGGTAGTGATATGTTGGTTGACGACGACAACTGCTGACGCCCTCAGGGGTGTTTTTCTTTGATAATAGGTGAAAAGTGGTACCCATATGCGTGAACTTGGTATGGCATATAAATGCGCATTATACGCATAGGTGCTGGCTGGGACCTCCTGTGTAAGCATTGCTGACAGAGACACTTATAAAGGCACGAGTCTTCGACGAATTTGATCAAAGTGCAATAGTTGTAAGGTACGATACCATCTTGACATGAAATCTTGGGTTGTAGTCGAATGTTAGGAGGATCGATGACATCTATGGTCAATAATGTCTCTCGCAGTGCCACCCGGGGATGCCCTTTTGTGGAGAGGAGTGATCCAAGGTACCGCTTCCTTTTTGGAAAAGAGGTCTTGATGTTGACAAAAAGGAATCCTTAACCGAACAAGGGGGTCACTGATATGGAGGATCATGATCCTGGATGTGATGGGTTTAACATAGGCATAATGGCGAGGGGTAACTAAAAACTTGATGATGGGGATTCAATGGCCGAAGGTCGGAGTAGAAAAATTAGCTTGGTGTCAGTCATAACTAAATCTAATGGGGAAATCCTTGGAGTCAATAGGACATTCAGGGTGGGTATATATTGGTTATGAATGTCATGGTGGCTTATGCATGAGGGTGGTATACTCCGACCAAGGGTGACCAGGGAGTGCGCCATGTGAGAAAAAAAAGGATGGGTGGGTGGGGGACATAGTGCACCATTTGCGGTCTTTGTACACTTACCAAAATAATAAAATAATGGGGTTTGGTTTGTATACAACACAGAGACGGGTGCCCCAAAACATCAAAGTGTTCACTCACTGATGATGTGAGGAAGGTTTTTTGCTGAGGGTGGGGGCCCCATTGGTTGGTCTCATGTGTGAGGTTGATGAAGCGGATGAAAAAGTATCGTAGATGGGTTATGCTGATGGAGGTATGGCGGGCCAACTACAAGGCACGATAGTGCGCTTTTGATCTTCTTGTTCAACCTGGTCGTCCGGGAAAGGGGTTTTATTTAATATGGTAAAACTTGACCTTATGCATGATGACTGAATGGGCATGAGGTACTTCCCGGACTAAGGTGGTATGGCCACGACGTCACTATTGTTGTGATATATGGTATACTGTGGGTGAAGAGTGCCATGGGGGGGAGGCTCTACCGACCGACGAGGATGCTTATCATTTGCAAGGTGAGGTGATGATAAACATGGTCAGATGTGTGGAACCTATGGATGATTTTTGATGGAGAAATGTGTCAAGAAATGCAGAGTTTTTCTGGGACTCTATCATGATGGGGGTAGAATGATACCTGTTCTGGAACTTTCAATGGATGGAGTTGTGGATGGTTTGCATACTACATGCAAAAGAAACTACCCCAAGTGAAAGCATCTTCTTTATCCAAATATTATTGAAAGACGTGTGCTTTAAAAAGAAGATGAGAGAGGGCATACCTGCCGGCGCTAAAAAAATATTTTTTTCGGGGGTGTGAATGTGTGGCACCGCCTTTGGGCATAATGGAGTGCTGATCACAATGCTGCTTTTGGTCCAGTGATTGGGCCTTATGAGCTCTTGTTATGCTCCTCCAAAATTTCTGAAAAGGCCGATATATAGGCGAATATGGCTCAATTCAATTCATTTGTGTCTGTTGAGTATTGAGAGGTTAGAGGCTTCTGCGGAGCAATTCTTATCATTGTGGTCAGCCTGAGAACCTAGGATTAGCGATTTTATGGCCAGGTAAACTCCATGAAATCCTGCATTCTAATTTTTCTAGTTTGGGTTGCTGGGGTCCGTATAATATTGTTTTGTATGGATTCTGAGCCAGTTTTACCCTTGATTGCGCGGGGGATCAGGGTACTGGCACGCCTTTTGCACACAAACATAAGGTTTTGTGCATCTTATGAGCGCTTTTCCCAGCATTGGGCACACCTTCTGCGTGCCTGTGAGAAGTACAGGTGTGCCCTCCTCGTGCTTGTTTGAGGGACAGGCGCGCAGAGAGCCGAGGCAAATTTTGTCCAATTTTTTGGGAAATTTTCCCTGTATTTTGATGTTTTTTATGTTGTTGATGTGCTCCAGTTTTGATGAGAGGATGTTGTGGAGGGAGCGGGATTAGCCCAAGATCCACGCTGCTTTAGTTGCCGATGGTCAGGCGCGCCAAAAGTTGGCGCGATGGGGTCTCCTAAAACTTGTGGAGAATGACCTTCTTCGAAAATAGGATCGACTTTTGCGCTATCTGATCCAGTGTTGGAACAACCGGCGCAAGGTGTTTGTGCTATGTGGGTGTGACCTCACTATCCGTCCTGAGATGGATATCTACTTTGTGACTGGGCTGCTGCCTCAGGGTGAGGCGCTTCGATATCCACTTCCTTCTGGGAGGGTGGATATTGAGCGGTTCTGAGAGCATCATTGCGGTAGGGCGCCCCTTACGGAGGGGTGTATAGCCATTGCTACAGTGACGGACTTGGTCGAGCAGTGTGCTCTAGTGGCCATTGTGTGATTGGAGGGGTCGTCTGTACCTCATCGAGCATCAGGTCCGTAGATCGGTGTCTTGCACTGGCTGAGGGCCGGGCATTTTTTCAACTTTGCCCGTTTCTGCTATGACAGGATGCTGGCACAACTTTACAAGATCTGGGATGGATCGAAGTTGTTTGCGTATGCCAGCATTTGATGCAACATTATGTACGTGCAGGTGGTGTTGTTGAGACCGGTGGTGGTGGTGCCTGCTGGGGGGCCACGGGAGCCTCGGGAGCCTCGGATGAGGAGGTGGGCTCCTGTGATGCCTTGAGGAGGTGGGGGTAGGGTGGGGCGTTACTGGAACGCCACCACGCAGGCTTGGTTTAAGGCCAACCCATAGATGTTCCTGCCATTCCCTTATGCAGGGATGGACTTCCGGGGGGATCCAGACATGGGTCTTCCTGCTGGCTATGCTTGGGGGCCAACATGTATGTATTTTGTGCTTTTTGCATTTATTTGAGTATTTATGGTTATATGTGTATTAGGATGACACTGAAATAGTTTTGGTTAGTCTTGCAGATGTTGGCGAGGTTGGTCGCCCTGTGGCTCGGCTAGTTGGGCATGATCCTATTCGGAGACCTCGGGGATCTCGTGGGGGGCTGGGAGGAGTTCCTACATAGCTTGAGGGTGGGACACTTGGTGGTGAGGCTGGCCCTTTAAGGGAGGGCAACAGCTCGGCTGCTGCCGAGACTATAACTGAGCGAGCTCGTGCTGATGCAGCGGAGTATTGCGTTGCTGAGCTTACCGAGCGAGTGCCAGTTCTGGAGGATGCCTCGGATCGAGTGGACTGCTTAACCCAGGGGATGTCGACTCGAGGATTTTTATATGACCTCGAGGATGTATGGCTAGAGATCTTGATGGCCCGGGAGAGGGGCTATCGGCCAATTTTATGTCGGGTGGCGGTCTCGATTTTGATGGTGGCTCCAGTAGTGGTACCAGGAGCAGCAGTGGGTCCAGGTGCCCCGCCTAGGGGAGCACCACCCTAGAGTCATTTTGTACACATGGAAAGCACCCCTTATGAGGATGCTTCCCCTATTTTTTGACGATTTATATGTGCATCTCTTAAATTTTGAAGATGTTCTATGCTTAGATGCAAATATACTTTGACCTTCTAGGGTACAATGAAAGTAAGATGCAGATAGAACATACCAATAGATCGATGGAAGACAAGCCAAAACAGAGATAAAGAATGGTGGCGTTACAGCGATCAGTAGGATGCTTCAACCAGAAAAGTCTTCATAAGGTTAGCGACCCACATGTGTCACACAACCCAAAGACAACCCAAACAAGAATACTCCACAAAGACACAGCACTAAGAATGCAACTCCATTGCCATCAAGAAAGAAGAAAATCCTCCACACATTGTGTGTATAATGAACTCCAAATCTCGCCAATATATAGGCATATTTGGGGGTGTGTGACACGTCCTTTAAGACATTTAAGTCTATATTATATTCTAGGCCGACGTAGCACATAAGTGGAATAAATTCAAAGTACATGTTCTTCTCATCCGATCGAGGTGATCTTTAGATCAATCTTACACCTCTCCGAAAGAGGAATCCAATAAAAATATTGGGATCATCATCTGAGCAGCACAACCGGAGTTTAGACCTAGTTGTCCAAATTTTGACACTCCCTCTACTAGGGAGAAGTCCGTCCACTAGTGCAATCCAAACATCGTGCGTCATCCCACCGTAACTTGCTTCGATGGCTTCTTTATTTCAAAACAAAAGGCGAGTCACAAATACATCACTCACGGCTAACCTAAAGTCAGCTTAGAAGTTTGAAATCTATATAGGACTCAAAGGAGTCACACACCAACCCAAAGCTGGTTTCACTGACCCAAAGTCAGTTGGAGGTCCGAAACCTCACTTGGACTCGAGAGAGTCATATACTAACTCGAAGTTAGTTTCACTGACATGAAGTCAGTTGGAGGTCCGAAACCTCGCTAAACTTGATCCTCGATCAAGTGGTTGGACACATGCCATCCTAGACATAGAGAGTATGACAATATCCGATGTGTCCATCGGTCTTGCTATGGTCTCTATTCACATTTCCAACCTCATTGGCCAAATGAGAGGTACTTCCCATGAGTCCGAAACTCCATGGGTAGGATGCATACATGGCACATATCAGAGAGAGGTAAACCATCTCAATATCATCACGATGAGGTAGAAGCACACCAACTAAGTTCGGCAAGCCTAGCCCAGTGGTTGCTTATAGCACTAGGAAGCTATCCCCAAAAACCCCCTTGGAGCTCCCAAAGCTCATCATCCAACAAAACCCTCCAAATAGGGTCATTCCATGATTCCATGATTCTCACAAATGGTTAGGAACATGACCTTCCCCAAGGGCATTGTGAGAATATCCGCGACCTACTCATCAGATCCTATATTGTTGAGCCTTACGACGCCTCGATGTACCATATCCCGGATAAAGTGGTACCAACCATCATCATGCTTGGATCGATCGTGGAACACAGGATTCTCTGACAAAAAAACCCCCCTCTGGTTATCACGGTGGCATCTAGCACATGCTCGAACAACTCACTGAAAAGCTTTCGCAACCAAGTGACTTCACAATGGGCCATACATGTTGCAATGCATTCGGCCTCAGTGGTGCTCAAGGCTATTGACTTCCGTTTCCTGCCTAAATTAGATCTACGTGTGAAGTAGCATCCAGATGTGCTCTTGCGATCCACCACACTGCCAGCCCAATCGACATTAGTAAATCCAACGAGTGTCATGCTCCCGGCAGTGTATCTCAACCCATGGTCTATCGTGCCTAATAGATATCTTAAGAGTTTCATGGCACCAACCCAATGAATGTTATGAGGATAAACCATGTGTTGACTCAAAGTGTTCACTGCACAACTTGTGTCCGGACGGATGTTTCCTAAGAACATCAGGGCCCCTACGAGTTGATGATAATCAGTAGGATTTTCTAACACAGGCCAAGCAGCATTGCCACTCAACTTCTTAAAGTTGAGCTCCATCGGTGTCGACATGGACTTAAAGTCCACCATACTAAATCTTTCCAGAAGATTCACAATATATTTTCTTTGAGAAGGGAAAATATCGCCAGGTCTCTGCCAGATCTCTAGGCCTAGGAATTAATTCATCAGTCCTAGGTCCTTCATCTCGAACTCAGCAGCGAGCTCCCTCTTGTTGTAATGAATGAGAGAGTTAGCATCAGTCAGGAAGAGATCGTCCTCATAGAGAACCAGAATGAGAGGATTTTCTCTATCAACCTTGAAGTAAAGGTTTGAATCATCATTACTACGAGTGAAGCCCAACTTCATCAAGTAGCTATCTATCCTCTAGTACCAAGCCTTGGGGGCTAGCCAACCTGAAAACATGGGTGTTTCGATCCTGGACTTTGAATCCCAAAGGTTGCTCTTCATACGCCTCTTCCTTTATCGCACCATGCAGGAAGGCGATCTTCATATCCATCTGATGAAGATTTCGTCCTTGCGTAGCAGAAGGGTAATAATAGATTATAGGTGCAATCATAATCAATGCCTTCCTAGAGATAAGTCTCAAGCAAACTATTTTCTATCAGATCCATACTTGATCTTATATCGAGGTGACAACAGCTTTGTCCCGTGGTCTAGGGACCATATCCCAAACATCACCTTTCATAATGGACTCGTACTCTTTGTGTATTACATTCTTCCAGACTTGATGCTTTACAACTTTCCCAAATGATCCTGGCTCAAATTGTACTCATGGCAGTTAGATACCTCTGGTATTTATATGGATTCTTGGTTTTCTTCCGAAATTTCCCCCTTGAAGCCATATGTCTTTGAGTCATGAGGGTCTTCTTTCTTTCAATAATGATATTATCTCAAGAGCATATACAGTTGTATTCTCCCTCTTAATGCCAGCTTCTCTTGTGAGAGAAGATATTTATTTTAAATGAGGGCATCCCATATACCAACTCGGAAAGGGATTTGTAATCATGGGCCTAAATATTACTCACCCACTGTACAGGCCATTCAAGAGTCATAGCCATATCTGTCATACATCTTGTTAGGTTTCATATATTGTCATATCATGGATTACAGTGATGCTATAGCATTATTTATCACAGCCATCAGAAGATATCAAACCTCATGGTTATATATATTTCCATATGCCTCTGAAGATATCATAGATGAAGATATATTCAACCATATGTCACTGTCCATATCTTCCTACACATCAAGAACAAATAAAATGACTTACTTGCTAAATATGTACTCCAGTTACATCCCTTTAGCCTCCTTCCTTGATGTACCAGGCATATCTCATAGAGAATATTGCTGCTTTAAACTCAGCCCATCAATTCCCTCAGTCAATGTTGTTCTTACTACCTATACATATTCTGCAACTTATCACAACTACTACGCATAATTCATATGACCATCTCTATCGTCATAGCTACAACATATGTTGCAACCAATACTTAAACTGTCTCAGACCTCTCGCACTCTGAACATTGTCCCCAGCAGTGAGTGCATAACCCGCATCGCCATCATCACTACCATGCATTCGTTTTATCATTTTCTCACTGGCCTTTCTTGCCTCTGCAACTTTATTCAAATCATCTTCAGTTGCCATAAACTATTGCACATGAGATTTCTGTCTCTCCCGAAGCTGCTTATATGAATTTTGTAAACATAGGTATGAATTTCTATGTCACTGTCATAATGGCAGTGACATAGAATCATAGATTAAATTCTTACTTATTTTTTGCGGTTGTTGTTGTCCATAGCCTTCACTGTCATTTCCATTCTCATTTATTGTCATTGACATCACCAGAGATGCAACAGAACCCATGCTGAGCATGTACAAAAGGCTGACACTACCCATTTTTGTAATAGAAATTTGGCCTATGGTTTAAAGACAGGTGGCAAAAGGCAGATTCCTTTTTCAGGTAGACAGTTCATCACGAATATATTACACAGGACCAACAGCCGTAAAAAGAGGTAAAATATCCCATCTCAATGTCCATTATGCAAAAATAATATATTTCATCTTTTTCCCTTACAACCATTATCTTTATTTCTATAGTAGATTCTGGAAATATTCTGCAATGCAAATTGAGAATGAAATCATCCTTTGACTTTCTGATCAGATTCCAAAATACTTCTAAAATATGCAACAAAGTCAAATTCAACTCCTTTTTTTTTAACTTATTTAAAAAGACTTTTCTTCAATTTTAGCTTCTGTTCAAGTACCTAACTTTCTTATCAGGGTCGCTAGAAAGCTACGCCCTTTCTGGAACATGACCCTGTAATGATTTCTTGGCAATTTTCCGTAGAGAGAAGGTAACTCTGCTACAGAAATCTGCGCCTGCCATTCAGTGTGTTCAACTCCATTTTATTGTCTGCGATCAGCTTGACTCATCACTTGAGCGATTACAAGAGTAATACGCTTGTGTAGAAATTTATAAACACAATAATGTATTTCCCGATTCTCCTGATCTAACAAGTTGATTTTATGTTAAATATAGAATCCTTCCACTTAATTCTTTGCAGAAATTAAATCACCAATTGCAAAACATATATGAAGCAAAATCAATCGCACAAAACAAGATGTTTTATCGGGAAAGCTTAAAGCTAAAAACCCCAACTATCATATATTATGTATATCAATGGAACATGTAACAATCATAAAAAGCTCAGCTCATAGAGCTCTCAGTACAATCTACAATCATCACACACTGTCATGCAGAAATTTTCATATCTATGCACCAATTTCTTGCCTCCTGAAAGCCTGCCTCCATTGCGCAATCCCTACTGAAGAAGATCCCTGAATGAATTCGACCTTACCTTGCTTGCACTAAGCAATCCTCATAAGCATATCCAATGTGTGTGTAGATGCATTGAATGCATCACTATAGTCACAACTGATAGTCCATCTCACCCTTTCACCTATCTCTCCACTAGGTCTCCACTGGGTCTGACATGCAAGTAGTTAACTGCTGTATTTGTTTAGTTGCAATTAAGAGACTACTTGTGAATTAATTAAATAATTAATTCAATCATCTTTCACTAGTGTATGTTCAGTTACAACTAGCACAAATGAGTTTAAATCATTGAACTGAGTTAAACTAAATAACAACTCACATAACTACTCTTCCAACTCTGTTACAACTTTCCACAATCAGTTATAACGAAGTTCTCCATGCATGATTCACCAACCACCCTTGTCATATACCTAGGGGGGATAATATAGGGTACAGAGGGAGGTACCCAAGGGAATAATATGATGTAATAATATAAGAATGATAAATAATTGGGCCATAGTTAATAAATAAAGTGGTTAACCCACATTATGTAAGGGACCACATCCAATACAATTGGCTTATCACTTTATTCCCCAGCTACATGTGGTCCCTTACATAATGTGGGTTAACCAATTTATTTATTAACTATGGCCCAATTATTTATCATTATGATATTATTACATCATATTATTCCCTTGGGTACCTCCCTCTGTACCCTATATTATCTCCCTTAGGTATACGACAACCCTAGGAATTGCGTAATTCCTTCAGCCCACTGATTTGCCACATCTTTTCACTGAAATAAAGTGCTCCAAGAGAATAAGTTACTATTTATTCTCTGATTATTATTAAGGGCTAATATAATCAACATGCATTCTATTTTTAGATTAGTGATCTATAAATAGACTTCGCCCATCTTCTAAAAATGGAAATTCATCCAAAGATAGAGTTTGCTCAACCATCTAGAATCAACATCCTGCTTATTTTAGAATATGCTCACCATTCTAAAAATAGACATACACCTAAATATAGCCTGTGTGGGCCCCACCTAGTTTAGATTATTATTTTTCACTAAGATCAAGGAATGATGTTTCTGGATGCCACTTTCACTGTTTCTTGTTGCAATATTCAACACTCCCTCTCAAAAATAAAGGTATGTCTTTTCATGCGACATGCAACTCCATGCATTCACCCTGCAATACTTTCATGCAACACTACTGAAACTGAATAGCCTCTAAACAACTGAATCAGTTTAATGCATCTGTCATCAAAGTCTTCTGACTTCTGCTTAGCTACTACAGATGTCTTCAGGAACCACTGCATTGTTGAACTCTGCACCCATGCACTCTGCACTTGCTGTCAACTTTGATCCGCGCTCCAGTATCTGACACTGTCACTTTGATCCGACTGCATCAATCCAACTGATCAGTGACTATTGTTGCTTTGTGGGCTCCTCGTAGCCAGGTTCAATTCATGAGATCCACACAATATCAATGAATCCTACCCATAAATCTCTTCTTAGGATTAATCATGCATGTTGCCCCGCCTCTCACCTGGTGGTATAGATGCATGCACTCCCTCTGCCTATCTGGCATGAAATTCTCTTGCATGAGTGGTTGCTCCCACTTCATGATCCTCATCTTGTGGCTGCTCCACATCCTGAGGTTCACTCTTACCTGCATGCAAATCTTGATCCCTCTCAAGATCCAATTACATGGCTTTCTCGCACTTCCCAACAGTAGGAAGCTCCGTAGAAATCCCATCTACTTCAAGTCTGTAGAGATTCTTAACTCGAATCCCAACCTTCTTGACTTTCCCTGTTGCTTTGTGTTGCAGGAACACTTTTCCTTCACTAAAGACAACATCATAGCCTCTATCCTCTAACATTGTGACTGAGATTAAATTCTTCTTTAAACCTGGAACATGCACAACATCTTTTAAATGAAGGAGTTTACCTGACGCCCTCTGAAAGGTAATGGTACCAATGCCGGTCGCACTATATTGTCCATCGTCGCCCAACTCAACATGCATTTGGAGATCTTTCTCCACCAAGTCATTGGACAATTTATCATCTCCCTTGATGTGAAAGGAAGCACCAATATCAAAGTACCACCTCGATCCCAATGCACTAGACACCATGCATGTGATCAATGAGAAGTCAAGCTCAAATTGCGAGGCAAGGGCCTCACTAGCTGCAACTCTAGCAACCATCTTGTTTTTCTTCTTATGTGGACAATTTTTGGCAATATGTCCAAACTCGCGACAATGAAAACACTTCACTTTGGACATGTTGTGCTCTTTGCCATCTTCACCGGCCTCAGACTTTGAATGGAATTTCTTCCCCTTCTTCTTCGCCTTGATAGCCATAGAAAAATCCTCTTCATCATCATGCTTTGATGAAGAGCCATCCCTAGTGGTCCACCTTATTTGCTCCTTCACTAGATCCAACCGCAGTCGCTCCCAATCCGATAGTTTCTCCCGTCCATTGACAGAGTCTTCATAACTGTTCTAACTCTTCGAAGCCCAAGGGGAGCCAAGCTCACCAAGTCATCATCTGAAACATTGAGTCCTACACTCCCAAGCTCATCCCTACATTGGACAAACTTTGTCAAGTATACTAGAATAGTGTCGTTCTTCTCCATCTTGATTTTTCTGAGTTTATCCTTCAGCGCCAATTTCCTATGGTCGCTGCTGCTTTGGAAAATATCTGTCAAAGTATTCCACATTGAAAATGGAGTGGCTTTCCCATGAAGGCTTGAAACTATATGGTATTTCACACCTTCTAACAGAATCCTCCTCACCCTTGCTACTTTCTTTTGCCATGCGTCAAGTACTGCAACATCCGCCGAAGTGGGGTTAGGAACATCGCTATCGATGAACTCCTTCAAGCCATTATCTTCAAGCACTGTGTCCATTTTGTCCTTCCAGAATATGTAGTTCGAGATGCCCTCGAGTGCATACTCCAAATGTAACCCATTGAAAGCCATTTCAATGTATACTCAACTGTCGCACCAAGAAATTCTTGCAGCAATTTCGAATTGTTCCACCAGCACAAAACTCAGCACTGCTTCAATATTGCAATCTCCAGTGATTAACACTGCTCCGATACCATGTAGAATTTTATAAACATAATAATGTATTTCTGGATTCTCCTGATCTAACAAGTTAATCTTATGTTAAATACATAATCCTTCCACTTAATTCTTTGCGGAAATTAAATCGCCAATTGAAAAACACATATGAAGCAAAATCAATCGCACATAACAAGATGTTTTACCAGGAAAGCTTAAAGATAAAAACCCCAACTATCATATATTATGTATATCAATGGAACATGTAACAATATCATACAAATATTAGCTCATAGAGCTCTCAGTACAATCTACAATCGTCACACACTGTCATGCAGAAATTTGCATATCTATGCACCAATTTCTTGCCTCCTGACAGCCTGCCTCCACTGCACAATCCCTACTGAAGGAGATACTTGAATGAATTCTAACTTGCCTTGCTTGCACTATGAAATCCTCATAAGCATCTCCAATGTGTGTGTAGATGCATTGAATGCATTACTATAGTCACAAATGATAGTCCATCTCACCCTTTCACCTATCTCTCCACTGGGTCTCCACTAGATCTAACATGCAAGTAGTTAACTGCTATATTTTCTTAGTTGCAAGTAAGACACTAATTGTGAATTAATTAAATAATTAATTCACCCGTCTTTCACTAGTGTATGTTCAGTTACAACTAGCATAACTGAGTTTAACTCACCGAACTGAGTTAAACTAAATAAAAACTCACATAACAACTCTTCCAACTTTGTTACAACTTGCCACAATTAGTTATACCGAAGTTCTCCATGCATGAGTCACCGACCACCTTAGGAATTGCGTAATTCCTTTAGCCCATTGATGTGCCACAAATTTTCACTGAAATAAAGTGCTCCAAGAGAATAAATTACTATTTATTGTCTGATTATTATTAAGGGCTAATAATAATCGACATGCATTCTATTTTTAGATTAGCGATCTATAAATAGACTTCGCCCATCGTCTAAAAATAGAAATTCATCCAAAGATAGAATTTTCTCAACCATCTAGAATCAGCATCCTGCTAATTTTAGAATATGCTCACCATTTTAAAAATAAACATGCACCTAAAAATATCCTATGTGGGCCCCACCTAGTTTAGATGATTATTTTTCACTAGGATCCAGGAATGATTTTTCTTGTTGCAATCTTCAACAACTTGGCCTCAGTCACACGATGTTCAGTTTTCATTTTGGCATTAGTGCTCAAACATAATTTTATTTAGCTCCTTAGAAGAATACTTCTAACTTTAATGACTTAGTTCCCACGGATGTTGGCGGCTCCTAATTTCCAGTGTGTACACCGACGTCACACAACTGAACAAAATCTCTATCATGCCTACTTCAATCACACCGGAGATTACGTAGCTCCTTTTATGCATCATTCGACCTTTACGAGCATTATTTACGGTGTATAGGTTTTGGTGACAGACAATCACTACCCCCTCCGCCTCACATTTATCAGACCATGTGATCGGGGTATCAAAATCCCTTTGGTGCTTGGTAAATTTCCAATGCTCACATAGAAATCGCCAGTGGTCCCCGGTCAAGGCAGACTAGCCAATCACAGCCTTTAAAAAAATCGATGGTACACACAATACTGCAATCCTGACATACTAACGAGGCTTAGGGCTATTGAAGAATAATTGAAGACCCTTCTAATTGAATCAGAACACCTCCTCTTAACTGCGACTTTGATTGACAAGAAGGATGCTACCCTTTGCCAATTCTTAGGGTCAGATCTATGGCTCATCTTGTAGCATCAGTCTTCCAAAGGCTACGACCTTTCTTTGAATCAATAGGAAGCAAAATATTAAATCAAGTTACCCTAAATACCCTTTTGGGCCATTCTACAGTTCACCGAGCTGCTTCACAAAGAATTCTGATCACTGATTCAAAGGTTACACTCTCTGTCTATGCAACGGTGTACTCCTTGTGCATGTTGTTTATAGATAAGACCCAACACTAGGCGTCTCGGCCCTTGAACTAGATACTCCAACCTTGTTGTAGCTGCAACAAGCTCTGCGGCCTAGAACAAAAGGTAAATAATAGTAGAAACTAGCACCGAGTGGCCCACACTTACCTCAGATGTCTCGTCCTTGTTCCTTCAAGATATCCACACCAAAACGTTAAGATAATCCTTCCAAAAACTCTTCTTTCTACCTCAGTCCAGTGACATTATAGAGGTAGATATGAACAACCCTCTTCTCACTGCCCTAGATTATTGACATAAGCTGGGCGTTGTCTTCTCCTAGCTCTGATACCATGTTAAATTCTAAAGATGTTCTATGCTTAGATGCAAATATAATTTTACCTTCTAGGGCACAATGAAAGTAAGATGCAGATAGAACATACCAATAGATCGATGGAAGACAAGCCAAAACAAAGATAAAGAATGGTGGCATTACGGTGATCAACAGGATGCTTCAACCAACAAAGTCTTCATAAGGTCAGCCATCCACATATGTCACACAACCCCAAGACAACCCAGACAAGAATACTCCACAAAGACGCATCTCCAAGAACGCAGCTCCATTGCCATCAAGAGAGAAGAAAATCCTCCACACATTGTGTGTATAATGAACTCCAAGTCTCTCCAATATATAGGCATATTTGGGGGTGTGTGACACGTCATTTAAGACATTTAAGTCTATATTATATTCCAGGATGACCTAGCACATAAGTGGAATAAATTAAAAGTACATGTTCTACTCATCTGATCAAGATTATCTTTAGATCAATCTTACACCTCTCCAAAAGAGGAATCCAATAAAAATATTGGGATCTTCATCTGAGTAGCACAACCCAGAGTTTGAACCTAGTTGTCCAAATTTAACAGTATCTTTTTGGGCTGACCGATGGGCCAGAGACACTATTTTTTGTACTCAGACACATACATTTTGACATATATCTGAGAGATATTATTTGCGGGTCTACATGGTGTGCCCCCTATTTCTGCTTATGGATTATGTTATGCTGATGGATATCTATGTTTTATATGTTTTTTTTTTTATGTATGATGGTTTATTCGAGATGCATTCCAGTTTAGAATATTGTTAGCTATGTGATCAGCTGTTTGGTTTTGACTCCTTGGTACATGTGTGAATGTAATGTAGTCAAATTGTCTGCTTAATATTTTTCACTCAAATATTTTCTAAATAGATGTGAATCTCATATCTCAAATGTTTGTTTTAAATGTGACACTACTAACTGGGAATCGAGGTAGATATGCATATGGCATATGCCCTGATGGAGGGTATCACTCATAAGTCCTATAACATCGTCATATTCTGCCTGATTGTTTGTTGTTGAACTGATGCACACACCATTGGCGTAGAGTGGTGATCAGTCAGGGTGATAGATAACCCAGGCGACTGCTGCTAAAATTTGAGTCCATCTTGATGCTCCATCAACAAATCCAAAGTAAGGGTCAGGTTGGTAATCCATTGTGACACTCGAGCGCGTTTTGTAACAAGTCTTTTGGTCAAAAATTTACAATGGTTGGGTTTGTGTACGTTGAATCTAGGGCAGGGTCTTCTTAGCCATTATGGGTAGAATTTCTTGAGGTAAAGGCCGCTGATGGGGTTGCTGAGACATGTCCCGTCTGGTTCAGTCAAGCTGTATGCCCCCTGACGGAGGAAATGTTTGATGATGTAGGGTCCTTTCCACAAAGTTTCAAATTTTCCTAGACCTAGGGCTTCTTTTGCGACATTGTAGCAGAGGACTAGTTCTTCCTCGGTAAATGAGCGAGGGTTGATGTGGCGGTCAAACGATTATTTTACCCATTTCTTGTGGGCCTCGTTGTGTTACAGTGACTGTCATTGGCTTTTGTCGATGAGCTCTAGTTGTACTAGACATTGTTCTAGAGGTTGGGTATCATTGAGGAGTTCGATGGCGGCATGTAAATTCGAGATCTCGCGGAAATCAATGAAAAAGTGCAAGGAACCCTGACATTTTGCGACAGGAATAAGGTGGTAATACTGGGATGTGGGGGAGACTGCAATACTATTTCCGATATACGATGATACAAATCGTATGTGGTTTATTGTGTCATCAGTGCTTGGTGGGGGGAGAATCTTTGTGATGGGAGTTTGCGTAAGTGCAAGGTTGGGTCCCCCGTTAGGAGGGTCAATTTCCTGTTGGTGAAAATTGTGCCTGGTGCAGAGGTGCCTGAATGTTTCCATTAACGGGCATACCTCTGGTTCGTGGTTCTGTCCAGTGAAAATGGTGCATGGTATCACTGTGCCAACTGAGTAGATTGTGTGGGAATCAACACTACTCATCGTCCCAGATGTGGACGCTTGGGAAGGATTTGTTGTAGAAGATGAGGTCTTCTGCTTCCATTTCCATGTTGTTGGCTTGGGTGTGTCTAACTCTTTTGGGGAGTGTAGATTTAATGCTGCTCATGCCGCTTTTAGCTTGTGGAGATGCTCACATTTAATTGTATGATGAAAGTGTGAACAAATCTGACAATAAGTACACATGATATTCTCTTGGTTAGAGAGAATTTTTTGTGGGAGAGAAGAGATTGTGCGAAAATTGTTTGCGAGGGGCTTCAGTTCTTTGCACTGATTGACCCAATGGTCAATTAGGTCGCATAGTCCGCATGCTATCTTAGGTTGGGCCTAGGTCATGCTTGGTTGGTGCACCATCCCAGTTTTCCCATCACGCCGATGTGGGTGTGGGGTTGCTGGCCTGGGGGTGATATACTTTCTACATCGTTTGAGGAGATCGTCGTATTTCTTTTCTAACGTGTGAATTATATCGATTAGAGGAAGAACTTGCAGGATATAGGTACAACGTTGTCCACAGTGATTGCCTTGACATACTGCGAAAAATTGCCTAGATATGGAGTGCCCATCGTGCGTAGTTGGTGGCCTGACAGGGTACTAGTGTCATAACGCTGCTAAATCAGGGCAAGTGGCGACCACATGATTGGGATTTTTACATAACGCACATGTTGGTCTTCTCTGTAGAGAGCGGTTGGGGGTAACTAAGGGTTCCCTGATTGGTTTCTTTTAAGCTAACATAAAGAGGATGGATCTACTCATGACATCTTCTTAGGTTTTCGAGATGTTCATGGATTCCGAGTTTGTGCCATATTCTTGGGAGAGGCGGACTATGGTTGATCACATACAAGCTAGTGTTGCACGAAATCTAGGTATGTCGTGACAATGGCACACCAGGTGATTGTCACCACATATCTGACATGAATATTGGATGTCCATGTTATTGCGATATACTATATGGACTGAATATCATCGCTGGAACATTTCCAAAGCTGGGCAATCAATGATAAGATTATCGAGTTCATCGTAGAGTACACAACGCTCGATGGGAGGAGGGGGTATGGCTGGGAGTCACTCTAGTGACTATATTTCCTTCTGCAGGTACAGGATGGTGTGAGGTTCATCTCCAAATGACTAGGTGGAGGAATCCTCTTGATAGAATCGCTCGATGGCGTGTAAGGCGTCCCTATATCACTGGATTTCTAGGCAATGGTGGGTATAGTGCCCATAATTTCTGTAGATAATGCATGCATGATTGGTACGCAATGCTTTGCCTTTACTTTTGGTGGCAGGTTCCTTTTTACGGGTACGTGGTGTCACGATGTCTGCCTCAGAGAAAAGGAGCGGTTTTAATTTATCCAGTTTTGGGCAGATGTGGGTAGGGTGACCTACTATGTCACATATGGCACAACTTCGTGATTCTTGTTGCGTGGCAGAAGTCACCATCCTCTTTCCTCTCTTGGTTTTCTTAGCCCTAATCATCGGTTTTGTAGTGGGAATTTCCTTTGCAGGGATGTTTTCGAAAGTTTCCTGAATGGGTGGGGCCTCCTTGGGACTGAGGGGCTTTAACCCAGTGGCGGTGATGTGTGTGGCTCCCATCCCAGTAGGGGGAACAAGGTACCAAAATGGTATTGCAAAATATATGTTTGATAACACCATTGTTTCCAAGACCTGCTGGGATATGAAACCAGCTGGGGGGTAGAGGAAAGGGGTCTAGGAAGCAGCATAGGCTAGAGAGGTTGCCCTGGCTGAGGATTCAGTATCATTACTACTCGTGTCCATGTCTTAACTAGCTTTAGCGCTTGATGTTAACATCATGCACACCGGAGCCCCTATGACATTAGGTGATGACTCAGGTATAACAGGGGGATCTCGTTAGAATGATCCTAGGATGGACGACGGTTTGAACTTGCCGGGGCCATATTCTTGGTACCGTGAAAGCGCGTCCGCATATGTGTCTATGTAGGGTAGAATGACATTGGTACTTGTCAGGGGCCGCTTTTCTCTATGCGTCAATTGGTCGACAGTGACGATGCGATCCTCATGGGGAAACATCATAGTTTGGAAGACAGAGGAGGCGATGGATGACATGGCGTACATATAACTCCGACCAAGGAGTATATTGTAGTCCAACTGGGCATCCAAGACTTCAATGTGTATAAGGACCGTCTTTCTGGCTAAGCAGACCAGGACGTTTTGATAGAGGCCGACGGGGGCCGAAGAGTGACCATCGTATGCTCTAAGTGTGATGTTTGATGGCTTTAGTTTGGGTGATCCTAACTTCTTCCAAATGTTATTTGACATGATGCATGTGGATGCACCTTCGTCAATGATACATCGGTGAATGGTAATGTTTTGGACTGACACTGGTATATGGAAGATGACCATTGAAGGAAGCCTAGGGGTGGCTTTATCTAAATCAAAAGCCATTAGGCGTGTATCGGCAGGGTTGATAGCGACTAACACAGAAAGAAAGGATTTCCGCTACTTTTGGCATGACTGTAATACCTCCAAAGCGAACATAGCGGCGGGAGATTGAGCTATATCATCCACAATGCTATAGTTATGGGTTGCTTTGGAATAATTTTCTGCTCGCCTAGTTGGTCCCTTAGCCATCTTTGGCAAAGGTTCAATAAGAATCTTTGATATGGTCAAAGGTGTTGTTGGCGCACTGGTACTAGCCCCTCACGCGATGGTGTCTGGTGGGGTGTCGTAATTTTGATTCTGTGTTTGAAAAAACATTTCCTTGCCAATCATGTAGATTTCGTGGCTGTTCTTTCCAGAGTCGTCGAGAGTTTTTTGCTGCGTGCTAACTGTCCCTTGATGGGGGAAAGGTTCGTGCATGACTGCTGTTTGTTGAGAGGATCCTCCTTGTGCACGGTTACTCTGTAGCTTCTTCAGCTCAGGGAGGTCAAGACAGTGGTGAGTGTAATAGCCATACTCACCACAGATCAAACAAGAGTGGTTTGCTCGAAGAGGTGGCCTTTTGTTCTGCCTTTTGGAGTTGCTTCGCTCCTATTTGAGTTGCCTCCAGCCTGAGATCGCGAAGGGTGATGCTGATTGTTGCCCCCCTGTCCAGGATTTCCTTTAGGTTTGTTTTTTCCTTTTTTCTTAACCGCATTAGGAGGATAGTTTGGATTTTCCTAGTTATATGGCTGTCGTGGTTGATTTTGGGAGGGTTGCACAAAGTTCACTTGTGCATTATTCTGCATGGGTGGGTCTTGTGCTGAGGATTGAGAATAATGCGGTCCCTGGTTTTTAAATGGCTGTTGGGGGGAGCTGTTCTATCAACATGTCTATCTGCGTACTAGGTCCCCTGATCTGGAGGATAGGGTCCTCCATGCTGATGGTGATAAGACGACGCCCTACCGGTCAAGTTTTGGGGAGTAATGTGATGAATTTGGTAGCCGGGTTGTGGTACATTCTGGGTAGAATCATACGTGTAACCGAGGTATTGAACGCTGCTGCTTGGGTGACTTTGGGTCAATGACCCAATTAAACCATTTGCAGAGTTCAATGCCCCTGGAAATTCTTTGTAAGTTTACAGGTGCAGGGCGTACGACAGGATATTGTGAATATACCCTGACTGCATATAGATCAGCTCGAGATGTTGGGCCTTGCTGATGGCATCCTCTTTGGATATGGGTTTTTGTTGCACCACATATTTCGAAATATATACGGTGAGAGTTTTCAGGAACATGTCTAACAGTACTCGATCGTCGAGTTTGGCTTTGCACAAAATACGATGCCGCTGCCATTCATAAAGATGGTCCAAGATATGGATGGTTGTGGTTTTCCTAAAGTGGGTTAGTAACTCCATTTCTGAATCATGGTGGATGGGTAACTGAAAATAGGTCAGGAACGCAGTGGCGAGGGCGATAAAGGTTCCATGTGTAGCAGAGGGTTGCTCCACATACCATTTCGCTGCCACTCCAGTTAGAGCACGTTGAAACAGTCTTAGTCGAATATTATTTTCAACGATGCTTTTCGATGAACACCACAAGTGGAAAGTCATAACATGATTTCTGGGGTCTTCCGCTTGATTTCCTTCGAACTTTGGAATGTCCAAAGGGAGCTTCGTGGGCATGGGAGGCCATATGGGGTTGTGTGCAATGGGTTCGTTTGTCAACTTGGTTAAATCTGGTAGATTTAACAAAGCTAGAAAAGGTGACCGCGAGGTCGTAGCCATTACGACTTCTGAAAACACAATGTTCTAGTTAGGAATAGGGTTTGTCTGCAACATACCGTGCTGTGTGTTCAACTGGCTTCCCGAATGGGTAGCACTCCTCTGTCCTCTAGGGGTTGTGGGGGGAGTGGTGTGTGGTGACCCTGTGGAGGTGTTCACCAGTGTGACATTGGGAGACCGAATAGGGTTCCCAAATAAATATGTCCCAATAAAGGATGAAACAATAATGGTGGTCATGTTCCATCTTTGACGCCTAAATGACGAAAGACCTAGAACCCCTCCCGATAATGGGGGGAGGTCAAAAAGATGTCTAGATCGATGAGGTTCCGTTGGGTCTGTTCTGGCGTCAACTAGGTATGTCTTTGGAAATATATAATAGGATGGAGATTGTAATCAAAGCAAAAATTCTATCGCATATATAAAACAAAGTGAAAATAAAATAAATTTTCCCCTTTAGATTAATCCTATGTGATCAGGAAATAAAAAAATATGGTTTTTTGTTGTTTGCATATGATACTCAAATCCTAGAAGACCTAATCATCCTCACACGCTCAAATGTAACTGAGCCTTGAGAAGATATCTTGCGAATGTCATGTCCCGAAGGAACTGGTGACGCCCCCAATCAACTAAATAAAATCCACCAAGGTAAGGGTAGAGGATCTAGTGCTTGCTTGCACCGTCACCTATAGGGAAATGATTCCCTAATTTTGGCCACTAAGCACCACCGTCCCACTTGAGCGTTCGAGTCTTGGTAGTTCAGCTAACGGTACCGAGTATCAGCTAGGTCAGGTAGCCCCAACTGATACCTCACACACTATGCCTAAGCTTAACCCCCTCTGAATCGGGTCTCTGCTGCACTCAGGTTTTCTTTTATGTGGGCTCATAGGTGTATTTTAAAGTTTCCTAAATAGTCAACTTCTTTGTTTCAAGATGAAGAATGATCAAGGCGGCTTATTGGATGCCTACCCCCTTAATCCTAACTTAGACTATAAATTATTTTGTGGCGCCTGTGGGGAGAATTTAGTGAGTTTTGTTAAGTTAGTTTTAGGTGTCTTTGCTTTTCTTAGGGTGTGGATGTGTGTGAGAAAAAAGTGAACAAGCACATAGCTTGAACATGTTGATATGCAATGATCCTTTTCAAAATCTCCTATTTTAAACTATGTTCTATTGTTCCTTGCTCAAAAGAAAAACATGCATGGATATGGGCCGCTTTCTATTCTTCCTAGTTAATCTATGTGATCAACTATAGGGAGATGGTGAGTTGTGAATAGAGAGTGTTCATAGGCTTGCCTAGGATCACCGGAGGGTGCAAAGGCAACATAGATTACTTGCTCTTCTATCCACAATTCGATCCTGGTCCCAAAATCCTAGTGCAAAAATTGAACTAAAATAATGACTTTTACACTAGAAAAAGAACTAGCTAAGCATGCGTGGACTTGGGCCACTTACTTTGGCTAACTACCTAGGTGTTTTGGTACCTAAATTTTCAAAACATAAATTATTTTGGAATACGAGTTAATTTTCCTCCTATTTAAACTATGTGTTAAATTTGTAAAAATCAACTTGAAATAAAACTAACACCTAGCCTACTAAAAGCAGCTAAGAGTGAGCTTTAGCAAGTTGCAGGGCACCTCAACCAGTGCTGGCAGATGTATTATGGCTGCCAGTCACCTTTAGAAGCAAGAAAAGATGGAAATAGTGGAGAAAATACCACTTCTATTTTCCGTGCGCAAAAGGCTGAAACAGGTGCAGGTCACCTCTGAACGTGCGCACTGGGGTGCGCTTGTCTGGAAGAAAGGTGTGCAAATTCTTGTAATGTAAATTTTTGGGAGCTATTCAGCTTCATCCTGTCACTTGGGATGAAATAGGTAGTGAAGGAGTGAAAGTGGGCAATTCCAACCCAACTCCACAGCAAAGACGAAGGTCTCTGCAAAAAGGCACAACCACATAAACTTGGAAATAAAAGTTAGTGGAGTCCCCAATCCTGTGTTAGTGTGTTTGGTGCACGAATGTACGAAATCACACCAGCTAAAGGGGGGTGGTTTTTCGCTCTTAAGTTATTGGTCACGGGCAGAAAATAGATGGAGTCAAGCAAGTTAGTGGAACATGCTGAAACATAAACACACTAGATAGAGAAATAACATGCATATTCAAAAATAAAACTAAACTAAAACTAAAAAAAATAAAACAAAAGCTCTAAATAGAGTAAAACAACTTGAATAATCCAAACGGTGGCTCTTACGTCCCCTCTTATTGAGTGTTGGTAGGAAATAAGGATGAAACTTTAACCCACTTGCCAAGGGGCCCTTAGAGCTAGGGGTTCTAAGTCTCGGTGCAAGGATGTCTTTACTTCTGAGCTACCTTGGCCCAAAGTCTCCCTCTCTCTACTATGGTGGACTGGATTTGTTGGATAGCCAACAACTGAGTCCCCTCTAATTCTGCTTCGGATCACACACTACTGGTATTTCTTGGGGCAATTATGGCCAGCATAACAATGTGCTCTCATGTTGTTCATCTGTTGGTGACCTTTTATAGGAGAATTCAAATCCTCCTTCCCTCTCTTGGTACATTGTGGATAGTGACCCAAGAGAGGAGGGTGATTCCATTGCATGCCACATTTATTCCATTGTGTGCTCCCTTGATGTCCTAAGGAGGCTTGGGCGGTTGTCCTTAGGTGGCCTCAAGTGTGGAATCAATGTCCTGGAGTGTGCCTTGTGGTCCTGGAAAGTGACTTCCGCCACTCCCAGGATTGCGTGCTTTTTTGAGAAAAAGGCGTGCAAAGGCGCGTTTATTGAAGAATTTTGCACGCAAAGACACAGTTGACTCATTCTTCTTGCACACAATTTTATTTTTCCTTTCAGACCTTAGATATTTTTAAATACTTTTGGATTCTCTAATGTCTCTCAGCCCTGTAAATCCTTCTGCCTAACATTTTATAATGTCACCTTTGCTTGTACGATTTTCTTGTGATAACACTCCCAAACATCTATGTTAGCAAATTGTTCAATATCTGGTTTGGGAACATGTTTATAAGGAACTAATACATGTTTCACTCTCCTTTATGATATGATATTACAAGGATCATAATGCCATGTTTCTACTTGGGGAGATTGCATCTATTTTAGCATCTCTTGAAGATTTTGTGATGGTGATTTTGTGTTAATTAAGAAAGTTCCAACCTCTTTCTTCAATTTGAACATATTTGGATACTTATTTGACATAAATGAATGTGATTTGAGTTAAAGATATGTCTGATATACTCTAATGCAAATATCCTCATAGGTAAGAAAATTGGAAGCCTGCAAGGAGGTAGTTAAAAACCATGGATTTTGATCTCTATAAACTCCTTAAAAAAATATTGGTCTCCTACTCTAGTACCTCGGTTGAGCTGTAGAATATTAATAATTTATGGAAACATTTTAGGAGGAATCCCATCAAATATTAAAATGTATGCAATTGAAAACAAAAACTTGTTGAAAAAGTCAAAAAACCCCAAATTCTAGGGATGCTTTCTCATTTCAATCACTTACTGAGATAACATTTCCATTCTAGTCTTGAGTATGTAGGTGAACATTTGAAAACTTATCCACCTAAAATTATATAAAAATTTATACAAGGAATGATTGATACCTAAAAGACTTAGTGAGACCATAATGGGCTAACTAAACATTGACGACATCGACCAAATACCAACTGAAGTGGAAATTGGAAAAACATTTTTTGGTCGGTAAATGGAAGTTAGAAACCTTAATATAATATCATCTATAGACTGGTCTTCAATATAATTTTCCATGACATTTCAAGGAATATGCTTGATGGGTGAGGAGGGGCATTCTCTGGTAAATGAGAATTCGAAGGCAAGAAAGATTCTAGGACAATATATTTTTCTTTGGAGGTTAACTATTTGTAATATTAAATCAGGAAATATTCACTCAGGGGCTGCATTTGATTTTTCATCTCTATCTTAAGCATTTATCGAATGATTTTGGGGTTAATATAGAACACGATTACTCCATCTTTAGACGTAACAACTTGTTTTCTGTGAAGGTAATTCTCAACACATGAGAAAATGAATTCTTGGTAAGGGTATGTGTGGGAATGATAAACTAATCCAAAAAAGTATTCTAGGTCAAGGAAATATCCTACTGATCTTGAAAACGTTGGAAATACAACTCAACGAACTCATAGAGGTAAAATTAAAAATGGATTTCATTTGAATCCACTTCCCTGTTTATTAATGGTAGGTATTCAAGGTTAACGGGGTATGAAGAGTATGAAGTATAGGGATTTATCACTTTAACCTTCATTTTTATCGAAAAGGAAAGAAGGCAAGATTCTAAGGTTTGCTCGGTGATCTGCTATAGTTGGTTGTGTATGTTGTGTAGGTTGTCAAAAAACTTCTAGAAACAAATTACACAGTGTGTATTGAGCATAACGAGACAAAGAATCTCCCTTTACCTTTTAACAATTATCATATTCATTGAGAGACATGTGTCATAATTTGATTGGACATAGACCTTTTCTGTCGAAAAATATGAGTGAACTCCCACTTATTTATTATGATGATGTTGTTCCCACGTTTATGACATGTGGACCAACATTTATGTGCCACCTGGAGAAATTATTATTTTACATGTCCACCACTTCACCTTTGACATTTGTTGATATGATGCTTTATTTTCCAACAAGGGTCTCGCTAGTCACATTTCCATGTATTATTGGTGGGGTGCAATGATTGTTTTTAAATTCCAGGGGAGGGAATATGATTCTTTTACTGATAGTCATCCCGGAAGTAAACTTCCCAGACATGACTTTGATGTGCCACCCCCCCACCCCACATGTCAACCATTGAGCACTCGAGGGGCCCCAATATGACTTTTCCTCTACTGATTAAAATGGTCTTGTTGATGCGATCCCAAAATTTCAAAGCATTAGTAAGGAATGAACTGGTTGAAATGCGCCTTTTTTGATAAAAATATATTCTTTTGAATAAGTAAACAAGCCTTAAAGATGTAAAATGCACTCGAAACTATTAATTTTAGAGCATCAACTCCACCTGGGGACTGCATCTCCTCATGGGATGATGATAAATATAGCAAGTGCCCTCACCTTGGGTTATGGAGTCAAATCTTGTTAGCAAACCATGTGTTGTAAAATAAAATCACATCGGTTTTGACAAAGAAAAATGAAATAAGAACCCTTAGGTTCTTCAAATTGTATAAAATGCTTCAAATATTTCCCATTCATAAGTAGTTATAGGACTTCACCATCCAAATTATGCAAGATGAATGTGTTATTTCCTTTAGCATCAAAAATTTTAAAAGGTCCCAACCACAAGTAATTATTCTATTTTTTGTGTTTTCCATTTTCTTTTCATTTCCTTTGGTATCCTACCTCAACACCAAATCTCCCCGTTTGAATTCATTTGATCTGACCTTCTTGTCAAAAAATTTCTTCATCTTGTCTTGATATTCTGCAATTTAGCATGCACATGTTTTATATCTTATACTCTTTGTAAAATTGTTTGGCTCTTCATAGGAGCTATGTAGAATTTCCATAACATGAAATGCTTGATGAGTGGTAAAAAAAAATCTAGACCCATATACTAGCTAGAAGGGTGATTTTCCTATTGAATTGTTTGTAGAAATCCTATTAGCGCAAACTGTAAATTTTAAGTTAGCATCCAAAATATTTTCGTGATTTGCTAGTGTCTTCTTTATCCTTTTAATAATAATTTTATTGAAAGATTCAACTAAGACATTTCCATATGGATAATAAGTAGTGGAATGATTAAATTCAATGCAATATTTTTTTGATAGAAATTAATCATTTTTATTGACTTAAAATCCTGAGCATTGTCTGTGATTATTTCCTTTGGACATCCAAACCTAGATAAGATATTCTCCTCCAGTAATTTAATCACTATTATATCAGTTGCAACCCTGATTGGAATTACTCCTACCCTCTTAGTGAAGTAATTTGTAGCAGTTAATATCCATCTATGTTGATTGTTTGATGGTGGGCGAATTTATCCAATAAAGTTAAGGCCCCACTAAACAAAGTGATATTACACCAAGATTGGAATTAATGGTAGTGATGGTAATTTTTTCTTCCCTGCAAAGATTTGACACTGAACAAATTCTAATTTTGGCATCTACCTAGGAAAATAGCTTAGGCCAGTAGAAAAATGCTCTTAAAACTTTATGTGATGTATCCATCAGTGCACAATTCCATCCACATGCTCCTTTATGGAAATCATCAGTGACCCCATCAGTTTCATATTTATTTAGGCATAGTAAAAAAAATTTCTTGGGGTTCTTTTCCAATACAAAATTTCATTCAAGATGCAAAAATTTAATTTCTTGAAGCTTCAAAGATATTGCCTTACTTTTTTTGAGTTCTAGTGGATATTGAAAATTTTGTAATTAAAAGTCAATGTATTTGTACCAAGTTGAAGAGGGAAAATTGTTCTTTATATTTAGTGTAGGTTCTTGTATATTCATCTCTAAGGGAGAATTTGTAAGCTGCATAACTAAATTTATGCCCAGTGTCCTGCAATTGGACTCTTCTGACATCTTGGCCAATCCTTGTCTCTTGATCAAATTGGTTAGTTTGAATTCTAAATCAAACTCTTGAATCTTGGAAATCCGATTTCCTCTTTTACCATCAATCTCAAATACAATCAATTTTTTTCACTATACTATTTGGCACATATGCAATTATTTTGGAGTGTAAGGCATAAGACTTGAAAGACTTAAGTGCTTGAACTAGTGCACATGCTTGCTTCTCCATGATGTCATATTTAAACAATACATCCCCATAGTCTTACTAATTTTTATTATTATTGGAAATTCAAATTTGTCTTCATTTTTTTGCAATAAGATTATTGCATTGGATGAATAAAATGAAAAAGAAAACATACTAAAAGCCTTACCATAGTCTGTATTGGCTAGAAATAGAGCTTCAGTAAGTGCCTTTTTAATCTAGAGAAAATGTGTCCTTTCCTGTAGGGTCCACTTGACTTCATGGTCCTTCTTGAGCATATTTGTTGTGCCCTTAAAAATTTCTACTTAGTTTGGGACAAATATTCTCATAAAATTAATTTTTCCCAAAAATGACTATATTTCTTTTTTGCTCCTAGGTAGACTGATAATTGTGAAAATTCGGTTACCCGAATCCTATTGCAACCACTGATGTTAATTATTATAATTTTAAATTTACTCAATAGTTTATCTGTTGTTTCTTACGACAAATATCGAATTAAATACACATCAAGCTTCACAAATAAATTGTGGAAGAAATAAAACACTGGAAGAAAATATACGCACACACACACACACACACACACACACACACACACACACACAATTACACGGTTATTTTTGGACCAATGTCCTCGAAAAAATCTAACTTGGGAAAACCGGTGAAAAAACTGAGGGTTTGATTATTATTCAATAGTGAAATTTGAGTACAAACTATGGATGCCCAAACTGGAAATCTAAACAGATAAAAACTGGAAAAAATAACTAGTGAGGAAATTCCTCACTCCACAGACGAATCCGACATTAACCTCAACTTGAAATTGAGTCATCCTGAATTGCCTCTGTGCAGTCTCTACGTGAATCTATTTAGTCAATGCATCCCTCTAGCTAGGAACTGTGTCTCCTCTCATTGTCTCGTCAGGTGATGTATGGGAAAATGATTCTCCTAGTCTCTGGAACCTTTGCCTAGATTTTGGCACTAAATCTTGCCTTCTCCCTAGCAAAACCTAAATTTTCCTCTAGATGGCACTGTGATGCCTCTGCGCTTCCTCACTGTGTCACTCTCTGCCTCTTTGCAAATGTACTTGATGGATCTGTAAATCTTCCTCCATATGCACTATCTCTGCCCCTCTCTCACTCAATCACTTCTGGCAGTACACAATTTCTACTCTGGAAATCAATTTCTCAACAAAATCAAATGCTCAACTGATTTGGTGTGTCTTCTCCAAGCCCCATCAACTTCTTCTTATAATCCTTCGTTTAGACTTCAATGACCATGATTAAATCTTAATCGATGGAAAGGGTTAAATAGAAATCGATCCATGTACTTTTCTAGAACATTGTCACCACGACTTAATTAATTTGATTAATTAATAATATTCCCTAAGTTTATACTTAGGAAATATTAAAAACTGACTAATAAATATAATTAATTAGTCTCTAGGTGGAATTTCTAGAAACGATTTCTGGGTTTTGGAGAATACATGTATTCTAACCTCGCTACCAAATCCCGTTGGTAGAACACATCAAATGCTATGAAAATAGCACTCCCTCTTAGCAAGGATTGTGTTCTAGTACTGCAACTCTTGCCATAATACCCTATCTCTGCACAATCTCCTTTTACGCTGTTAATGTCTAGATACTGTTTCCCACCAACACCTGTGCAAATATGAGATGCGTTGCATCTGTGTTGCTGCTGACCCTGCTAAATTGTTGGTAACAATGCATCTACACTACAACTATGTTACCACAACATATGCAACTCCCTCTCATCTACCTCTGCTGCAACTGCAACATCTGCAACTGAGAACTATACAAAATACTAGACCATCTGTGTTCAGTATGATGCATCCGTCACCCGATTCCTGACTGCTACTAGTATATGCATTATCACTAAAGCCTCTGTGTTGTTGCTGACTCTACACTATGCCAACTCTACACTTCATTGCCTTGTATCTGACGACTACTAGCCACTACATCTGTCACTTTTAAATATGACTACACCAACTGCGATTGTTCCATCTTGCTACTACGTACTGTGGGCTACCATAGAAAGGTACTAATTCAAGAGGTGGACCTCCTCAAGAATCTTGCTCAACTATAGTGCTCGGGGGCTACAAAACCAAGTCACCCCACCTCACTTCTGGAGGGATGTCTGCAAACATGGTGAAATATTACTCCAACCTGGAGGAAAAACTATCAGTCTCGGCAAAAGCTACTTGATGGTCCTACTTCTCCTCCTTATCCTTCTTCTTGAGAGGACATTGAGTGTTGTAGTGGCGTAGCTTGCCACACCTGAAGCAATTTACCTTCAACAAGTCCTTCTTCTTACTACGTTGCTCCCCTTGTCCCTAACTGGGACCCTTCGATGCAAGGGCCAAATTCTCCTCTTCCTTTACCTCGTTCAATCCACTGTTGTTGCTGCTACCACTATTGTGGCTCTTCATCAGATCTTGCCTCAACTCCTCCTGCTGCATGTCTTCCCACATTCTGTTCCGTCTTGGCAAGGTTTCTTTGCCCAAAATTCTTTCGAAAAAAACCTTCCACTCCTCGGAAACATTATTGAGGGCTACTCGTACCAAATATGAAGGTTGAGGCACTGACACTACAACTACCAACTCATCTTAGATCTGTTGAATCCTCTTAAGGAACAGATCTATGCGCTTCCCCTTTTGCATACAGGTGCATCACAACTTTTCGTCTAAGTACATCTTCCATTTCTTTGAAGATTCCTAGACTCTAGTATATCATGGAAAGAGAGTCTCACATCTCTTTGGCTGTGCCCAAAGCCGCTATGTGAGATACCACATGATCTTGAACTCCATCAAGGATCAATCGCTTTGCCTTTGCCATCTCCTTCTTTTAATCCTTTAGCTAATCTCACTCTATGTGGAAAACTACCATGTTATCGATATACTCTTTGATATCGTACTCATCCAGAAGGAAGGAAATCCTTGCCTTCCAAATCACATAGTTGGAAGCTCCATCCAACTTGTTTTGATCTCATAGCCCGATTATGGCCATATCAACAAAAAAAGGTAGAAAATATTCTCTTCCCTTTTGCTCAACTGTTGCTTAGCTCTACGCAATCCCTTCTGGAGTGAGATACTCTACCCACAACAACTGTTGATCTACTAGGGAAATTTAAATTTTGAGGCTAGAGGTTCCTTGAGGAAAATTTTCCATCAGCGTGTGCTATTTCTTCCACCCGACGCTATCTCTCTAGAAACCTACAAAAAAATAACTGCGTCCAACTATAGATCTACTTTGCAAGAAAAAATACGACTGCTCCCTCTACCTCTAGTAATCCTCAATATGGAGAAATCAGATTTCTCTGTCGCTCCCTCAGAGAAATAGATTTTCCTCAAGAAAATGACCCTCTTGTCCAAGGAACTGTGCCCCCTCTGGGGGTTTCGAACTGCTGCTCATGTTGAGCAGTGAAACTCCTTTTCTCGTGTGATACTGAGCTCTCCGTCTGATCATCTGTGCTCTGATACCATGTGAAAATTTGGTTACCCGAATCTTATTATAGAAACTGATCTTAATTATTCTAATTGTTAATTTTCTCAACAATTTATCTATTGTTTCCTATGAAAAATATTGAATTAAATACACAACGACCTTCACAAATAAACTGCGAAAGAAATAAAACTCTGGAAGAAGACATATGTACACACACACATAATTACATCATTATTTTTGGACCAATGTCCTCGGGAAAACCAACTCTAGAAAACCAGTGTAGTAGTTGAGGTTTTTATTATCATGCAATAGTGAAATATGAGTACAAACTATGGATGCCCAAACTAGTAATCCAAATAAAGAAAAATTGGAAAAAATAACTAGTGAAGAAATTGGTGAGCCCTGTTATTGCACCAAGAGTGCTGCAACTCCCAAGGGCTTTCTCAAATTTACTTATCAACTTGGGGTTTGTATAAAATTAGAGGTGATAGTGCTATACACACAATAGATGGATTCTACTCATTCCACCTCAACTTGGTCTTTTGATCTATAATACTTCTAGGCCATTCCTCCTACTTGATTAAAGTGAAATTAACTAATGTAATGCAGATAATTACTTCTAATATAAGACAAAGAGAGTGTCTATTAAACTTCTACTTGAAATTGAGAGTGAAATAATATCACAAATAATTAACCTAATTGCAGAAAAGGAAACTATGCTATGGGAAATCATTCATCAAGCTATCCATTTATTTGCAGTAACGAAACTATTCTATCATCACACACTTCAGCAAACCATAAACTAACTTTTATCTATTACTTCATTCAACTTGTACTTGCATGTAAACTGTTGTCCTATTCAAGCTAATAGTGAAATGAAATAAAACACTAATGCCTACTCTATTTTTGCAGCAGGGAAGGAATACGATTTGGAGTGGCCTAGGGGTCTCTTCTGATCATGAATTTAGAGCTAGGGGTCAAATGCATCCAATTCTAGGTTCAAAGTGTAAAAATGAGAAAAACTGGAGTGAAAATGGTGACCTGCAATGTTTCCACATGATCTTCTGTATTGCTATAAAAGTCATGAAGTGATACAGGAAACATGTCGAGAAGGATATGAGGATGAAAAGGGTGAAAGGAAGGTGTGGAAAGGTGGTAGATGGTGGAATTAAATGAGTGAGGGGTGACTAGCACCTCCATCTAAGCTCATAACCCTTGGAAGGCCTATTTTGCACTTGGAGGGTTGTGTTGAGATTTTGTGTATTTGGCGTAGCATCAATTGTGCTCTAGGTCCCAAATTTTGTGGAAGGACTACAATACACTTGATCTACGAGACCTAGAAATGGTTTTGAGAAATTTCAAGTTGTGGTCAAGTTATTCAAATAATTAATTATTTTTAATGGATTTCCTAAGTCTAACTTAGGAATATAAAATAATTAAAGTGAATTAATTAACACATGTGCTGAAATTGACTTAAATCACATGGATCAAGCAGTCTTTTAATCTCAGCCATTGATGGATGATTTAATCTTGGCTGTTGAAGGGTTCAACGAAAAAGTATAAGAGAAAGGCTTGAGGGTCAGTTAAAGACACACATTTTTCTGTAGAACTGAGGAATAGATCTGGAATTATAGGGCGGGTTTGCTAAGAATTTCCAGTGGAATTTCCTGCAGTGAGGGGTAGTATTCGCTGAGGGAATGATATGATTCCAAGAACCAAGAGACAACAAGAGGCAAGAGGAGAAGCTCAAGGAAAACACAGAGAAGCAGAGCACCAACTACGCAGGTGCTGCGCAGCCGCTACGCAAGACAATGTAGATGCATTGGGAGGCTTCAGAAATCACATAGAGGAGATTTTAGGGCCAGCATGAGGCTATGAGACCCTTCCAGGGGTGACACAATCCCTTATGGTGCAGCGCAGTTGCATTTGAGGCTAGCAGGGCTGAGGTTGATGCTTCAGGGGCAGCGCTGAGGGTTTTTAGTGTCAGATCCAGGCTAAGTCCTGTAAATCCCGTTTGAGGGTGTGGATCAGTAAGATATTTGGCACTAGATCTTCAGGTTAACCTGTAGATTTTATATATTTTATTATTTGTTGGGTTTTTCAAGGTTGAAACCCAAATTTGTTGTACTCAGAACTACTTAATAATAAAACCTTCATATGTGCAAAACCAGTTTTCTTGCTTTGGGTTTTTCCGGGGACTTATGTCCAAAAATCCATGTGTCAATTTGTTGCATGAGTGAATTATTTAGTAAATGATCTGCATGTGTAGGTTGTAGTTGTGTTTATTTTCAGTATTTTCTGAATCTATTTTCTTAAAATGACTTGTATAAATTAAATCAAGTAGAAGGAAATAAACCAATACAATGCAATATAATTTTTCATAGGCTGTTCACGGCGGTGATGAAGGTGGTTTCACAAAACATGGTTTTGATGGAAAAATTGGAGGTTGGAGAAAAGAAGGATGAAGTCAAAGATGGTAGTGATGAAGGGGTCCTTTTCCTATAGTTGGAGGTAGTCCTCCATACACTACACACGTTCATGCATTTATCATTGAAAAAATAACATGTTTAAAAGTGGAAAAGATGAATTGAATATAGAACCATACTTAACCTATGATAAAATATGATCTAAGCATAAATCCAACTTCTAACTTAAAGTAAGCATATGATGAACATGATAATCACACTATTTAACTTTCCAATAAATAATAAACAAACTATCTCTGGTATGTGGTTGGATATCCTTCTCCTCATGGTCCCATGAGAGAGGTTAGAGAGAGAGGCTACAAGCACAAATTTGATAGATTTATGCTACTACTGCAATGCAAGGAAAATAAACAAAGTGTTGGAACATAAAAATAGAATATAAATACACAAGAGGGACTTAGCCAATGGATTGGTCCCTAATCCAAAAACATCATTCCTCTGAGACTAAACCAACACTCGAACAAACAACTTCTCATTATCATTGCATAAAAATGTCTAATACATCATATGACAATAAAAAATAACACTAAATCCGAGCTCAGGAGCTACCCAAATGAATAAAAAGTGCAAGTCCTAATGGACTCTTGTACATGCTTATTTATACAAATGGGTAGCTACCAACAACCCCCTAAAAAGTAGGAATATGGTCTCCTTGATCTTGAGAAGAGTGGAGCTTGGCTCCTCATAACTGTCACTTTTCTTGGATGCCTTTGCCGTTGAGCTTTTGGAAGAGATCTTGGTGTGATATTGGCTGATTGAGAGAGTTAAGGAGGTGGAAAACCCTCCTACAATATCTCCTTGTTGTCTACTCTAAGCTCTCAAGTGGAAAATATCTCAAAAATAGCTTCATTTCTTGCAATTAAATTAGATTAGGCAACAAGACATGACAAACATCTTTCACCCTTCTCATTAAGCATAATATGACAAAAATTAAATAAATGTGAGAGAGAGGTAAATCAATAGGTTGAAGGATGGAATATTAACCCTTTAAAATATACCTAATGATTGGCCTCATCATCACCCCCCTACTGAAATGGTTGCTCATCCTCTAAGAAACTTAGTTCTCCTTGTTGATCTCTTTCAAAGCCCTGATGGCCTCCCTGACATCCCAAGGCAGCTTAGAGGGAGTGCCTTCTGGATGGTGGAATCATGCATTATTTTCTTCCTCAACCCACTCCTTTTGTTCATTTGTATGATCTCTCCCTTCATGTAGCCCCAACAATAAAGGTGGGCTGAGCTTCAGCCCTATCCACTGTATCCTCATTCTTTGCATTACTCCTTTATAGAAGGGTGATATCTCCAATTCATCCTTCATTCTCTCAGGAGAGTGATATTCCCTCTGATGTAGGCTAAGTGGTAAGGCATGCCATCACCTTTGGCATGCCTGCACATTCTCTTCTCCTAGCAACTTGGATGTATCATCAAAGTGTGAAATGGCCTGAACTTGTGTCTCAATGTATACGTGCCAATACATCATCATTTGAGATCAATTGATGGTTACTAATGATCCCCCTGAGGCTTATTAGTTCTTCTTTGATCTGTAGAGGTTCTCTCTCTTCTCTTGCCATGACTCTTTTAACCTTTGCTGCTATTGCTTCTTCATGTGTTAGCCAGGATGCTAAGGCCATTAATAGCATATCACCCAACATGTAATTAGGGTCCCAATTGTTCATATCATTTAATACGAGGTTATGCATATATACTTCATCCATTATATCCCTTTCTCCTACACTAGTCTGTTTGTAGAAATCAATGAATTGTCTATAGTTCTGAAAGGGTAGGGAGCCATGTTGAGATAAGGTCTGAATTTGGAATTGTAACCATTGCTCCCTGAGATAAAATGCATAGGATTTTAAAGGTTGTATGTATTGCATGGCCTCCATGCAAAGGCTGGATATAGTGGCAAGTTGGTTGTATTTTTCCTGTAGCTTCCTTTGCAGTCCTGTGTTCTCTGCTTGCACTTCTTGCAATTTCTCTTTCACCACAAGTTCTTTGAGCCTTACATCAGCTATCTCTTTCCCCATTTCAATGAGTCTTTCCTCCATCAACCCCACATCTTCAAAATTCTTTGCTTTGGCTATTTGCATCCATTTGTGGGTGCACCTCTTTCTATCTCCAACTCATGTATGAGGGGGATTGTGAAATTTTTAGGGATCAGTTTCTCTCCCTCAATGAACTTGTAATAAGATCCAAAATTATGTTGTGGGGTAGATTCTTTAAAATTTGTGATTTGTTTTTAAAAGGTATTTGGGGAGGATTATGCCTCTTGTAACTGTTGTTGTTCATCTTGTACCCCCTCTTGTCCATATTGTCCTTCAATTTGTGCACTTTTCCCCTTACTTTGTGCTTTCTGTTCTTCTTTCTGTGCATTCTTCTCTTCCTGTAGAATTTCTGGTCCTTCCTGTAGAATGCATTGTTTTTCCTATAACATGCTCTATTTTTCCTGTAGCGCTCCCTTTTCTTCTCTTTGGATGCCTGTGGGTGCTTCCGGTTGCTTTAAGGTTGATGCTCTAGTGATGGACCTCCTCACATAGGCTTTGGTAGTCTTAGGTTTTGGATGTGGAGAGGTGAACTCCTCAAATTTTCCCTCATTTGGCCCTACCTCCTCTTTCTTACTTGGGGACCCCTCAATGGTAATTGGAAATTATGTGGGAGTCTGAGGTCATCCTTGTCTCACTCTAGTGATTTTCCTTGTTTTAAAGTAAAGAGGGGTTTGTCTTGGTCTTTTCTTCTTAGAATTCACAAGAGTTCCCAAGGTAGATAAAGTGGCGACTAACTCATCCTTAATGTTCCCTTGTGATAGACTAGTTTGTTGAGGGGATATCTCAGTTTCCTTTGGTTCAATGGTCTGTTTAGGACTCAAGGAATCCTCTTATAATTTTTCTTCTTTTTCTTCCTCATCATCTCCTTCTTCTGCCTCTGCCTCCTATTCTTTTTCTTCCTCTATTTCCATCTCTACTTCTTCTGTTGTCCTATCTATCTCTTATTCATATGTTCTGGTGTCTCTACCCCCAATGCTAGATACAAGGGTTTCCTAGGAGTCATGTTATGGGTTCCTATTAGTGTCTCTTTGTCCATATATATGAACTTGGACTATGCGATAGGAATTCTTAAGTTGTTTAGGGAATCCTCCAATATCAGCTTAATAAGGCCATGATGGGCTACGTGTTGATGCTTCCCTTCCTTAAATTTCTGGCTCATGTCCGTGATGGATTGGAGGAGGAAGTATGGTACATTTAATCTCTGGTCAAGATGAAAATTTGTTTTTTATCCAAGCTCATGCAATAGTCTAAAGTGGTAGCCATACACTACATTCAATCTGCCCTCACAGGAGATGTTTCTCAAATTGTGATAATCTACCTCATCACATGGATAAGGTAGGATTTCTCTCCTAACTCCATTCTTATCTTCCAAAGGTTTCCCCTTGGCCCTAAAGAAATTATTCTTTGAAATGGCACTAGTGGCCATTTCTTCCCTATTCCATTTGATTCCTAGGGGCTGTGTTGTTACTCTATTGATCACTTCAGGACTTATTGTAATGGCTAACCCCCTTACCATAGTGGTGGCACTGACATCTGATTGTGAATTTAAATCCATTGCAAACTCAAAAGCAATTTCATCATCATATCCCTTTAGCAATTCAAGTAATCCTTGCCATTGATGTATCATAAATATATCTATTACAGGAGGGTGCAAATGAATCATTTTGGTGTCTGAAGGTTCTCTCTTGTTAAACCCACCCCCAATCTCTTCTTGCTGCTCTAGACTAGGTCCAGGAAAGGTGTTTCTTTGATGGCCTTAGTTTTCAATTCAGTGGTAGGGGAGGGTCACAAAGCTTCTTATCACTCCAATTATATGTACTGACCCCTATTTCTTCACACAAAACCTTTCAATTTCACAATTTGATGACAAGTGACTACAAAATTTTTAGGAGAAATTGTGTGAAATTATGATGGAGATATAAGGGTGGTGGAAACTTACTTCATTGACTATGTTATGAGTACAAAAATGGGAAATTCTGAAGCAATTGGGCCTTTTGTTGCTTGCATATACCTCCTATTCCTTCTTGTAGCACTCCTCGTGTAACAACCTTAGTAAAAATCCATGTAAAAAGTATATAAGACCATAGTTGATGGGGCATGTATTCCAAGTTGAATGTTGGGAAAAACATCCTAGCAGGTGTTCACTTCAGTTTATTATGGCTAAGGAAATTGAAAATGATTTGGAAAGGCATGAGGCATTAATTGGCATTTTATTTATGAAAATAATGGAAAGTGAAAGGTCATAGGTTGCATGTGAGGAGGAAAATGAAGGAAAATAATGTAAAATGAAGAAAATAGAGGCCTCATCAATAAAAAGGTTTCTAAGGATCAGTTGGTCAGATTTTGGCTCATTTTTTTGGTTAGTGCATTTTTGGTGCTCTCCCATTATTCTCTCTCTCTCTCTCATACTCTTTGATACTTAGATTTTTATTGGAGCATTCTTGGAGAGTGTGGATACTTGGTGATTTGGAGAAAGAAGGCAAAGGAAGAACATGAAAGTGAAAGTGGCCAATGGGATCAACAACTACAATGGGATTTGATTGCAGGTACCAATTAGTTGCATGTATGTTTTCCTCACTAGTTTTGGCATGCATGGTGTATTCATGTGGATTTTCCTAGCCTTTCCATTTCCTGGAAAGCCATGGTATTGTGGGTTCATTTCCATTGATTGTTTTCTGGTTAGTTCTCATGATTCCTTTAGCTATTGGGTTGAATTATTAGTTCCCGAAGACTTGGTTGGACAAATGCTCTGGATCTCGGTGGATATCTGTTGGGTTGAGTTACTAGTCCTGGAGCCTTGGTTGGACAAACGCTCTAGAGCTCGAGAACAGTTGGGGTTGAGTTACTATTCCTGGAGCCTTTGTTAGAACAAACACTCTGGAGCCGTGGAGCAGCATGGGTGGAGATCAATCCGTGATGGTTAGTGATATCCGACTGTGAGGTGGAATCACTGGTTTGGGGTAGAGACGGTTTGGTCTCTGGAGCCCTGGTTTAGTGTTGATTGACGTGTTTGATAAATTCCCACATTCATGCTTGGAATATGGCACGGGGGTGATTGGATGAAGTGAGACTTGGCTCAGCTAATCTATGGTCGGGTAGAAGGTGGAAGTCCCATCTCCAGTTTTTTTTTACATTTGGTAATGAGGAGTTAATTCCTCTGGTATTCAGTATGCAAATGTATTAGTTCATGTATGGATTTTATTGTTGTTGTATCCATTGTCTTTATGTTGTTATTATGCTGGTTATAAGAATGTATTCGATCAGTGATGATGTATGGATCTATCTATGTTTTTACTTGTAAATAAATACACAATGTATCTATGGTCAAATAGACTGTATTTTAGCTTATGACGCAGGGGAGAAATGCTTCTTAGATATTCTCAGATAAGTAAGAGACCACCATGTTTAAATTTTCTATTTATACATGTAGATGCAATGTTTGTGACATGTTTGAAGAAATTCCTGTCACGAAAGGGAGGGTTATATATGAGTTCCCAATGATATTATTTCTTTTGAACCTTTGTTCTAATGTTATTTATCATCTCCTAAAGTTTCATGAAGTTCTGGGTAGTGACCTAGGCTCTGGGGATGGAATGGTGGCACAAATATCAGAGTTGCAGGCACATAACTGACTTTTTGGGGCCCTAGCCGCGACCTTTCCTTGGCATACCTGTGGCTATATGATTCTAGCCACTCCCTTTCCCTTACATGCCCATGAATAAGGCTCAAAAGGGTCAAAAATAAGTTCCCCCTTAGGGTTCAGGGGCCTAGAAGGTAGGGTTACCTCCTGAGGATGTTTTTGATGTTGTGTACGGTTTTTTTTTCTTGTTTCAATTGGTTTCACTTCCCTAAGGTCATCTAGGAGATTGAATCTCATATTACTAGCCTCTCGTCGCATATTTACCCCAGTTGGTTGGTTACTTGAGTAGATGTGGAAAGAGGGTGTTACACCTCATCCCTTCTTGTAGCAATTGCAGGCTTCCTATAGCACTGTACTGTAGCAGCAGTGGGTTGAGTTTCGAAGCTCCTCAGTGGCTTACAAAATTTTTCCTCTCTCTAATTGTTATTGGAATGATTATAGATGCAAAGGGAAGTGCGTTCAAGTACGTAATATGCTATTTTGAGTTGGCTTGGAGCACTATGTTGATCTGTCCCTCACACGATTTTTCCTCATTTGGACCATTGGTCCCTCTTAAAGCTATCATTCTCTTCTTCCTTGTAATCAACACCCACTCCTGGTGATCATACTTCAGTTGATGTGATAGCTCCACATTGCATGAGGATTCTACAAATCAGCTTTACTTCAACTAGTCGAGGGTGGCCAAGTTAACTGGCCACCTTCAACTTATTAAAGCTTCCCATCTCGACATTCATTCATTTAGTCAATTATGCATAGGGAGAGGGTGAGAAAGTGCCATACCTGAGCCTTACCTCCTTGTCGAATTGTTGTAGGGCCTTGCATGCTAGAGTTGTACAATTGGAGTGGCATCAAAAAAGTTTGTTTTACTGCCTGGGATTTTGCTATGTTTCTTCATTCTTTTTGAGGTGCTTAGCTGTATTTGTTTGTTGTGTGTGCAAGTATCTTGTTGAGGATTCAAGTATATTTTTCTGGTGGATAATATTTCTTAGAGTGTTATTGATGCCTTCAAAGTCACCTCACAAGTCCTACCTATGCCCATGGATGATCAAAAAACAATTACAAATCTTTTATGGTGCTTACACAAGTTTTGCTACAGGAAGATGTTTCTTCCTGTAACAACCCCTTCTTTGCATGTCTTGGACTCTAAATCTGCATGGGTGATGAGGGAGAGTTTGGAAAGGCCTTAGGATGATGATCTGATGATGAGTAAGTGGTGTTTCCTTGGAAAAATTATGTGAAGGAATTTTGTGGTTCTGCAGAAATATTGTTTACAGATGTGAAAAAGTGAAGGGTTTGAGTGAAAAATATTTGTAGTTGAGATGGAGAAGTGATGAGAGGATGGTAGGTAATGGTGGAAAAACTCTATTAATATACTTTTTGATACCAAAAAAACCTTGGTGACTTCCCTTGCCTTCGATCCTCCCTCCTGTAGCTTCCTGTACCTTTATGTAACACCAAAGGAACTTCCTATAGCACCACAGAGAGGGTGTGAAATTTGATTTTTGAGCTCAAAGGATGGTGGTAAGGGATGGAGAGGTGAGTGATTGTGTTGGATAGAGAGTTAATGGATGGGGGAGAGAAGATAAATGGGACAATTCCCTTGCTTTGTGATCATGACATGCCATTGTTCATAACCCTGCAAGACAGAAAAAAAAGGTTGGCAGTCATAGTGTCATCTCACCTTCTTGTCTTTTTTTTTTCAAGACTAGTGGGTTGCCTCAGAAGAGGTTTTCAACCCATCAGACTACCCTGGGCACCTTAGGGAGTTTTTCACACATGGATATTTTATTTTTATTTTCCTTTTTTTGGTTTCTCTAGGACTACCTCAGAGAGGTTTTCAATCCTGGAGTTGACCTTGGATGCCTCATGGAGGTTTTCACCAAGGCCTCCTTATTTTTATTTATTTATTATTTTTCAATAGGAGGGCTTTGGATTAGAAGTTATGAGGCTCACGGTTACATTTACTTCCCTGCTGAGTGTATTGATGAACTCTGCCTTAGACATGGGCTTCTTGTATACTTTTATCCAATAACCATTGACAAGCAGAGGGATCCCCTCCTCATCAATGGTTTTGATTTGAATAGCCCCATTGTCATGGAATTTCTCTATCAAGTATGGGTGTAACCATCTTGTCATCAACTTTTTGATAAAGCCCTTGAACCTGGAGTCATATAGCAAAGCCAAATCCCCTTCCTGGAATATTTTCTCCTTGATGTGCCGATCATGCCAAACCTTCCTCTGCAATTGTATAACTTCAGTGTGGAGGAGGGACTGCATTTTGAATTCATCCAAGCCATTTAGTTTAAGCAACCTTTCTTTTTGTGCTCTTGTGACATATAAATCCAATTGGGCTGCCATTATTAGAGTGTTATATTAAAATTCAATAGAAATCAAATCTTTCTTCCCATAAACCAGATCATATGGAGTGAACCTAGAAGTTGTCTTCCAAGTGGTATTATAGGCCCAAGTTTCCTCCACTAATATGTCTTCCCAATATTTCCTGCTACTGCTCACCACCTTGGTGAGGATGCTTTCCAATGATCTATTGGTAACCTCTACTTTCCCATTTGCTTAAGGGTGATAGACAGTAAATTTTTTGTGCTTGATATTATGCTTCCTTAAGGGATTCTCAATCAAATGTGATGTTAAATAAGCTCCTTGATCAATGACCATTTCCCTTGGATACCCAAATTTGTAGAACAAATTTTCCCTTAAGAATGTTGAGTTTTTTTTAGTGTTGGGGTAGCATTAGATGTGCTCTAGCTCCCAAAATTTGTGGAGGGAATAGAGTACATGAGATCTCCATGACCCATAAAGGGATTTGGGAAATTCCATCCAGTTTGGGAGATAATTAATTATTTAATATTTTTAATTAAGGACCCAGAGTCTAACTTAGGAAAATTAAAATATTAAAGGTAATTAATTAACACATGTGATGGAAATGACTCAAGTCACACAGATCAAGCTTTCTTTTAATCTTATTCATCGATTCAAGATTAGATCATGGCCGTTGGTTTCCCAAAGACAAAGTATAAAGGAAAGACTTGGGGTCAGTTGGAGAACACACACATAGAGGTAGAGCATTGAGACTAAGGTGAAATTCTAGAGCGGGTTTGCTAAGAATTTTCAGAATTGTTTTAGTTGCAGAGAGGGGTAGTATTGGATAAGGGGATGATCTGATCCCAGTGCCAAGAATCAGCAAGAGGCAGAGAGGCATCAATGAGGAGCAAGGGTAGCAGCATCATCTACGCAGTGCAGAGAGCTTCAGCTGCTACGCAGGTGATACACAGGACCAGAAAGGGCAGCACTGAGCATCAGGAGGCCCTCCAGGGTTACGCTGGTCCAGCTAGGGCAGTGTAGGGACTGTGTCACCCAGTCTGGGGTTAAACAACCCTCTCTAGGAAAGTGCAGAGGCACGTAGAGGCTGACGCAGGGGCTTCAGGGGTAGTGTTGGGGTTTCTAGAGGTCGGAAAGGGTTGAGTCCTGTAAATCCCATTTGAGGGTGTGGATCAGTTAAGTTTTCAGTCTTCATAACAACATGTTAGTTGCAGATCTATTTTTTCTCTGTCGGTTTAACTTGAAATGTGCCCATATTTTCTGTATTCATCAACTATTTAATAATATAAACCCTCCAGCAGCCAGAAGACCAATTTTCCCGCATTGGGTTTTTCCGGGGATAGTTGTTTAGAAAATCTTGTGTGTCACTTTGTCTATGTGCTTGTACTTCTGTTTGAGACCTGAATCGGTGAAAGTTTGTTATGTGTTTACTTCGATGCTAATTTGAATATTTCAACATTAATAACTTGTTAAGTAGGAGAAGTATAACCATAATTAACAATAGGGTTTGTGCATGAAGTAATATTCAGAAATTTTCACATGGTATCAGAGCGATTGCAGATCTATTAGGGTCACCAGTAGAAGAATGAAGAATCCTTGCTGCAGAAAGCAGCATAGAGAGCAACAACAACTGTAGAAATCTAGATCTGAAGGGATAACGCAACAACAAAGGGATCAGATCCACGCAAAGGCCAAAGTGATGCAGTCCTCTGCAATATCCATGTAGTCCCACGTACTTACTACGCAGAGGAAGCGCAGAGACGACGCTGGGACTGTTTGCTCATGCAGAGGCCAGCTAGGGTGATGTAGATCTAAAGTCATGATGATTTAGAAGTGTCGGAAATAGTGCTACAGAACTTCAAAAGTTGTTTGGGGGGGGGGGTTAAATTTATGAAGATTCAGAATTTAGCCTAAGCACTAGGTGACAAATAACGAGAGGAGATCAAATCCTCAAAGGGTTTCTAGCCAAATAAATCTGTAGATCGATCAGAGGATCGAAGAGAGTTGTTTCATTGTTGATTTGGAATATTTCCAAGAGAGGAGGTCAGTTTTCAGAGGGAGCAAAGGGTGCCTCTTTCGCCAAGGACCCTAGATCCAAATCTCTAGCACAGAGAGGTGCATTTTCGACAGATTTTCTGAGAAGATGGCACCTCACGGATTACGTGATTAGGATAGGTTGGATGGTCTGTCCAAATTTGTAGTCTGGAAGGCCAAATTCCTTGTAGTCATGGATACGATCTAACGGAACATGCAGAAAATGTCCTGGCCACGCTAACTGATGTTGTTCTCTTGGCGAATCACGATGAAGCTGCGACACATGCCAAACTATTCATAATGGATGGGGTTAATGATCATATAGCTCCACACATAGACGAAAATAAAACGACTCATGAGAAGTGGAAAACATTAAATACCCTATATGAGAGAAAGTTCGTCCAGAGGAGAATGCTTCTAGAGAATCGGCTGCAGTCACTCATGATGACCAAGGGAGAAGAAATAGATCCCTTCCTTTTCAGATTACAAACGATTAGAGATCAGTTGTATTCAATGGGAGCTAAGGTGGAGAATGATGTAATGGTAAGGACTGCACTCAATGCAGTCACAAAGGACTGGGAAAATTTTGTCCAAAGTGTCCTGGGTAGAGCGGACCTTCCCAACTGGGACAGTATGTGGGAAATCCTTCGTCAAGAAGAACTTTTCCGATTCACCAAGAGGCAGTACAACACGGGGTCAAGTAAGGTGAAGAAGGAAGAGGAAGAAGATGTAGCCTTGGCATCAAAGAGGCAGCAAGGGAAGAAAAAGCGTGATCTATCTAAGATCAAGTGTTTCTAGTGATGCGAACTGGGACATTTTGCCAGCAATTGTCCACAGAAGAAGAAGGACAAGGAAGCTTCTACTTCCAAGGCTGTTGTGGCGAACGATGGTTTAGAAGATGACATAGCCATGAGTGCTCATGAACCACGAAAGTGGGGCGACATGGATCTATAGAGCAGCTACAAAGTGGGGGTGGGATCCTTGAGCAGCTCATCTCTTAGATCACATCCGAGCTACGGGAGCCTTAAGACAGTAGCGGGACAAGTGGAGCAGTTGGTGCAGAGAACCACGGATGGAGCAGAGGCGGAGCTGAAGGGAGCAACATAGTGTAGATGCAGCCGCATAGTAGCAACAACAACGCAGGGGATGATGTGAATTTAGCAGCACGGAGCATAACTGCTTACGCAGAGCAGAGTTGCAGCAACATAGAGGCTTCAAGAGGACATCATAGCACAACAGCTACGTGGGATATTTCATTGCAGGGTCTAATGTGACTTCAACAACATAGTGAAAGTTTGCTTATGCAGTGCAGAGTTGTAGCTATGTAGCTATCTCTAGAAGTCAGTAGAGATCAGTAGCCTATGGAGCTTTAGTGATGAGGATGTAGGCCAACTGAATTATCTGTCAAATATTGGGCAGGACCTTCAGTTGTTTATCTCAGCAACAGAAGTTGTAGTGCAATAGATTGAGAGGGAGCTGCAGTACTGATGCGGCGGTGACGGTGGTAGCGTCATGGGCAACAATACAGAATGGAAACAACAACACAGAGATGAAGGGCAGTAGGTCCAGCATCAACGCAGAGACCCACACCAGAGATCAGTGTAGAGCATCAGGGTGAAGCATAGTTGTACTAGAGCACATTCCTCACTAAGAGGGAGTGTTGAGTTTTTTTGAGTGTTGGGGTAGCATCGAATGTGCTCTATCTCCCAAAATTTTTGGAGGGAATAGAGTACATGAGATATCAAAGACCCAAAAATGGATTTGGGAAATTCCATCCGGTTTGGGAGATAATTAATTAATTAATATTTTTAATTAAGGACCTTAAGTCTAACTTAGGAAAATTATAATATTAAAGGTAATTAATTAAAACATGTGATGGAAATGAATCAAGTCACACGGATCAAGCTTTATTTTAATATTAGCAATTGATTCAAAATTAGATCATGGCTGTTGGTTTCTCAATGAGAAAGTATAAAGGAAAGGCTTGGGGTCAGTTGGAGAACACACACACGAAGGCAGAGCACTGAGACTAAGCTGAAATTCTTGGGCAGGTTTGCTAAGAATTTTCAGAAGTGTTTCAGCTATGGAGAGGGGTAGTATTGGCTAAGGGGATGATCTGATCCCATTGCCAAGAATTTGCAAGAGGCAACAACCAGGAGCAACATAAAGGAGCAAGGGCAGCAACAGCAACTGCGTAACGCAGAGAGCTTCAGTGATATGCAAGTGCTACATAGCCCCAGAAAGGGCAACTCTGAGCAACAGGAGGCCCTCCAGGGTTACGTTGGTCTAGCTGGGGCAGCGTAGGGACTGCGTCACCTAGTCTGGGGTTACACAACTCTCTCTAGGACAATGCAGAGGCACACAGAGCCTGACGCAGAGGTTTTAGGGGAAGCACTGTGGTTTATAGAGGTCAGAAAGGGCTGAGTCCTGTAAATCGCGTTTGAGGGTGTGGACCAGTCAAGTTTTTAGTCTCCAGAACATCAGGTTAGCTGGAGATATATTTTTTCTCTATCGGGTTAACCAGTAAAGTGCCCGGATTTGCTGTATTCAGAAACTACTTAATAATATAAAACTTCTAGCAGCCAGAAGACTGATTTTCCCACATTGGGTTTTTCTGGGGATATTTGTCCATAAAATCTTGTGTGTCACTTTTTTCATGTGCATGTACTTCTGTTTTAGATCTGAATCAGTGAAAGTCTATTATGTGTTTACTTCGATGTTAATCTAAATATTTCAACATTAATAACTTGTTAATTAGGAGAAGTATAATGAGAATTAACATTAGGGTTTCTGCATGAAGTAATATTCAATTATTTTCATAAAGTACTCAACCACTTTTTCTTCTGTTGCTTCCTTGACAACCTTTGTCTCAGCCCACTTTGTCAATAATCAGTGCATACTATGATGTATATCTTTTGTTAGGATGGTGGATCAATTGGCCCAATTAAATCCATACCTGACTTGTCAAATGGATCTGATTCCACTTTAGGTTATAGAGGAATTCCATCCCTGGATGTGGGTTTTCCCATCCTATGACACTGGTCACATCTTCTGGTATAATTTCTTGCATTCTGATGGAGAGTAGGACAATAGTATCCAGCTTGTAAGGCCTTGAAATATGTCCTCTTAGCAGCAAAATGAGGATTTCAAAGATTTCCTCTTCCCTGACACATCTCCTTAGAATCTAATCTGCTCCTAGTTTGAAAATATTGCTACCAATCCAAGTGAAAGGGGCACTCTTTCTCACAATTATGCTCTTCTCCTTGGATGACGGATTTGGAGGAAATATCCCAAAAACCAGGTAGTTGGCTATGTCAAAAAACCAGGGAGAGAGTACCGAGATATAAAATAAGTTCTCATTTGGAAGTTTATGATCAATCACCACTTCATCATCTGCAGGCAAAGTGAGTTTAGACAATAAATATGCAACTTGATTTTCTTTCCCTGTCTTATCAATGATAGTCAAATCAATATGTTGCAACAATAATAACCACCTAATAATTATAGCATTCACACCAGGTTGGTTCATCAAGTATTTAATTGTTGCATATTCATTATGCACAAAAGTTTTGTACCCAGTGCTATAATGTCTAAACTTGTTCAAGGAATCGACAACAACTAAAATTTATTTCTCAGTGACAATGGAGTTCAATTCAGCCTTATAAAATTTTTTACTAATGAAGTAAATGGAATAGGATAACTTATCATCCATTTGTCCCAAATCTCCCCCCATAGCTTTATCTGATGCATCAGTATGGATATAGAAAGGCAGAGCCCAGTTGGGACCTCAAAGTATAGGAGCAGTGGTCATCTTTTCTTTTGTGATTTCAAAGTATTATTGACAAAAAATTGACCAACAAAATTCTAAGTCCTTGGCCAACAATCCAAATAATGGTTAATCCACCTCGCTAAAATCCTTGATGAATCTCCTATAATAACCATCTAAGACAAAAAAACTCCTAAAATATTTCTGTTTTTGAGGGGTAGGGACCCTTTTTATGATAACAATCTTGTTTGAGTCTACTTGTATTCCTGCCTGAGATATGGAGTGACCAAGGAAAATCCCTTCATTCCTCAAGGATTCACACTTCTCAGGACTTAAGGAGAGATGCATTTAAATGCATCTTCTCAGGACTTTACCCAGATTAGAGAGGGCCTCCTGGAAATCATACCCATAGGGAGTGAAATCATCCATGTAGATTTCCACAGAGCCATGGACAAGCTCAACAAAGATGTTCAGAAATTCTCTTTGAAAAGTGGCAGGGGCATTGCATAGGCTAAACGGGAGAAATCTATAAGCAAAGTTACCCCAAGGACATGTAAATGTAGTATTGTCATGGTCTTCAGGGTTGATTTGGATCTAATTGTAACCACTGAATCCATCCAAGAAAGATAAGAACTTCCTTCCTACAAGACCATCTAATAATTGGTCAATCAAAACTAAAGGGAAAATGTCTTTCTTTGTGGCCTTGTTCAACTCTTTGTAATCAACATAGGTCATCAACTTCCCATTCTTCTTTGGGACTAAGACTAGAGGAGAAACCCGTTCACTATATGAAATGGGGTATATGAACCATACATCCAACAACTTTTGCAATTCATCCTTTACTATGTCCTTCAAGGCTGGGTTCATTCTCCTATGGGGCTAGCGCACAGGCTTGCATCCCTCTTTGATTTAAATATGTTGAGTGTAGACTGAGGTATGCACCCATTTCATTTCTTTATAATCTCAAGAAAAATCATCTATATTCTCTCTCATCATCTGGAACAATTTCTCTTCCTCTTTGGTCGAAAGAGAGGGATTGATATTTAAGTTTCTGGATGGGCCAAATTTTGCAATCTTAGCAGGTTCAAGGCTTGAGTCAAATGAGCATAGATTAGTCCCAGGACTGCTTCCAGATTCTTTCAGAAGCTCATCAAGTGGAATGGTGGTGGGCAGTTGGTTCTGAAGGATATGGTCAATGAGGTCATCTTCATTAGGTTTCCCCCCTCTGATAACAACAGCTAAGGTAAAAATTGGGTATTGTGTTGCATGGGAAACTTAATCTTCTTCCTCATAGAAGGCTGATCAAGAGGATAAATACCCATTTTTTTTATAAGGGCCCATTATGAATGGTCATGTTTCCAGCCCTACAACTGATATAGGCATCAGTAGTCACCAAACAAGGTATTCCTAAGATAAGAGGATAACCATTGAACTTGGTTTTGGTTGAAGTACCAGGAATTCAATGGGATACTCCCAAGAGTCAATGGAGACCATAAAATCCTCAACAACTCCCTTAAGATCTATTGTGCACCTATCTGAAAGTTGCAACACTGTAGTGGTCTTTCTCAAAACTCCTTGGGGGTTGAGATTCAACATGATTTCTTTATTCATTACATTGATGGAAAACCCAATATAAATCAATGTATGAGGGACAATGATTGGCATTGATGTGCACATCCACTACTCGACTTACAGGGTCTAGGTATTTTGGGAAACTCACTCTCCCCAACTTCAAATCAAATAATTGACCAACAACATTGATGGTGGGGGTGTATCTCTTCTTTCTCATAGGATTTTTGAAGCATTTATGCTTGATAAGATTATTATATATGGGAACATCCTTAATAGCATGAAGAAGGGGTATCTTGGCACACAAATGGTTCAATTCTCCTAGAAATTCAATCTCTTATGGGGTGTGTTGGCTAGGATGGATCAATCTCTTAGGAAGAGGATGTGGATTTACTTGAGGGGTAATTTCTTCCGTGTCCTCTTCAATCTCTTCAAGTGGAGATGGTGGATGGTTATCTGGGAGCACTCTCCTATACCTAAGGTTAATCTCATGGATCTCCACAACATAGGCAGGGTAAGATGTCTCTCCACTCTAGACCTGTTGTGCCTATTTTTTATTCGTGTTCAAATTAGGTTGACTAGGCATTTGAGGTTTCTTAGGTGGAGTAGGATGAGTGAGTTGTGGTTGAGGTTGGGGTGGAGGCAATAAAGCAGGAGGTTGGTTGAGTTGAGGCATCCACCCTCACATTTGCTCCATTGAGGAGGATAGGGAGCATATGGATGAAATGGTAGATTGACAGGTTGAGGACGATATGGAGGATCATAAGGCCAAGAAGGAGGTGTGGGCCATGATGAATGAGTAGAGGAATACTAAGGCTGTAAGGGTGCATTTTGGTTGGAATTGTAGTTACAGAATACGGTGCACCTTGCATGCCTTGTTGATATGGCCGAGGTCCTTGAGGCCTCCTTATATTTATAAATAAGAGTTGTTTTGGTCCACCTTCCACCCCCTGATATACAACTTTTAGGCCGGGTAAGGAAGGGAATTTTTCTGTTGCATGGTTTTCTTCACATAATTAGCAGACTTCTATGAAATTCATTGGGCATTCATTCTTAGGGTATATTCTAGTGCATCTAGGGAAAAATATAGCTAGGGATCTCTCTTCCTCCTCTTGCTTCATGTTGATCTACATACTATCCATTTGCAAGGAAAAAGTATGCAAAATTTCAATCTTAAAATAATATAACACATTCCCTATCTCACTTTTGATGGATGCAGTGGAGGAAGAGGTAATTTCCAAGCCTTAGTTACTTATACCCTTTTTTCTGGGTACCCTAGAATGGTTTATGAACAGAGTTTTGATGTCACATAGGCCAACTGATAGATATCTCCTCCAGAGAGCATGTTGAGGCTTTCCAAAACTTCCTCCCTGATCCCTCGGAGAAGTACTAACTTGAGTGATCCAGGATCAACAATGGAGTTGGCCCTCTCGTAATTAAGCTGAAACCTTTCGTCATAGTCTTCTAAAGATTCATCAGGCCCTAGGGTCATCCTAAAGATTTATTCCTTGGTTTCTTTGGACCTACAATAGGCTCTGTACTTTTTGTTGAAGGACTCTTGCATTTGGGCCCAGGTAGTGATGTTGTCCCCAGGCAAACCCATGAACCAGCGCAAGGCTGTATCCTTGAGGGTATAGGGGAACAATTTCAACTTTTTTTCATGTGAGGCATAGTCATAAGTCCTACAGACAACAACAAACTCAAACATGAAAGTGTCAGGGTCCCTAGAAATTAATCCATGGAAGTGTGGAAGGGATGATGTTTTTCATCTTAGTCTCTCCATTGGTTTCTCTGATGGGAAAGTCCTCTTGGTTTCTGTTCTCATCCATATCTTGAAAAAGTGAAGTAGGCTCCTCTTCTTCCCCAATAGGCCCTTCAGAGTTTTTAGGGTGCTCACCTAAAGGATATTCTAAATCACATTCACTAAAGAAGAGTGACAATTGAATATGTGGGGATGTGGGTGTTTTTGGTATAAATTTTCCTTGGTTGTCACTACTCCTATGATGCATGAATTTTTTTTTGTTTTTTTTGCTTTGTTTTTGTTTTTTTGTTTTGTTTTTGTTAAAAAGAAACATAAAAAAATGCTTAAGCAGAAACAATCATCTACTTAGATACCTCCTTGAAAACGACACCAAAATGTGGCGAGCCTTTGTATTTAACCGAGTGTCACAACTCCAAAGGGCTAATCAAATTTACTTAACAACCCAAGGTTTGTACAAACTCAGAGGTGACAATTCTATATGCACAACAAATGGATTCTACTCATGCCACCCTCAACTAGGTCTTCTGATCAATAATACTTCTAGGCCATTCCTCCTACTTGATTAAAGTGAAATGAACTAATGTAATGCAAATAATTAGTTTTAATCTAAGAAAAGAGAGTGTGTATCAAGCTTCTACTTGCAATTGATAGTGAAATCAAATCATAAACAATTAACCTAATTGCAGAGTAGGAAACTATGCTATGGGAAATCATTTATCTAGCTATCCATTCATTTGTAGTAAGGGAACTATTCTATCATCACACACTTCAGAAAACCATAAACTAAATTATATATATATATATATATATATATATATATATATATATATATATATATATATATATAAATATCATCACACACTTTAAAACTATAACTAAATTATATATATATATATATATATATATATATATATATATATATATATATATATATATATATATATATATATATATATATATATATATATATATATATATATATATATATATATATATATATATACATATATATATATATATATATATATATATATATATATATATATATATATATATATATATATATATATATACATATATATATATATATATATATATATATATATATATATATATATACATATATATATATATATATATATATATATATATATATATATATATATATATATATATACATATATATATATACATATATATATATATATATACATATATATATATATATATATATATATATATATATATATATATATATATATATATATATATATATATATATATATGTACATATATATACATATATATATACATACATATATACATACATATATATATATATATATATATATATATATATATACATATACATATATACATATATACATATATATATATATATATATATATATATATATATATTATTAATTAACCGTACTTGCATGTAAACTGCTATCCTATTTAAGCTAATTCTGGAATGAAATAAAACAATAATTCCTACTTTGTTTTTTCAGCAAGGAAGGAAGACACTTTGGAGTGGCATAGGAGTCTCTTCTGACCATGAATTCAGAGCTAGGGGTCAAATGCATCCTATTATAGGTTCAAAGGTAAAAAATGGGCAAAACTGGAGTGAAAAGGTTGACCTACAACATTGCTACATGATCTTATGTGTTGCTATAGGAAGTCCTGAAGTGCTATAGAAAATAGGACAAGAAGGATATAAGGATGAAAAGGGTGGAAGGAAGGTGTGGAAAGGTGGGGGATGGTAGAAGTAAGTGAGTGAGGGGTGACCAGAACCTCCAACCAAGCTCAAAACCCTTGGAAGTCCTATTTTTCACTTGGAGGGTTGCTCATAGTGGTGATGAAGGTGGTTTCATAAAACAAAGATTTGATGGCAGAATTAGAGGTTGGATAGAAGAAGATGAAGTCCAAGATGAAAGTGATGAAAGGCCTCGTTTTAACTTAGCTGTAGATAGTCCTGCATCCACTACACACATTCATGCATTGATAATTGATAAACTAACATGTTTAAATGAGGAAAAGATGAGTTGAATAGAAAACCCTACTTAACCTATGCTAAAGTATGATCTAAGCACAAAACCAACTTCTAAATTACAATAAGCATATGATGAACATGATAATCACACTATTTAACTTTCCAAGAAATCATAAACAAACTATTTTTGGTCTGTGGTTGGAGATCCTTCTCCCTATGCTCCCATGCGACAGGTGAGAGAGAGAGGCTACAAGCATAGTTTTGATATATTTTTGTTACTACTAGAATGCAAGGAAACTAAACAAAGTGATCGAACATAAAAAATGAATATAAATACACAGGAGGGACTTAGCCAATGGATTGGGACCTAAACCAAAAGCATCATCCCTCTGAGACTAAATCAATACTAGAACAAATAAATTCTATTATCATTGCATAAAAAGCTCTAATACATCATATGGCATTAAACAATAACGCTAAATTTGATATCAAGAGCTACCCAGTTGAATACAAAGTTCGAATCCTAATGAGCTCTTGTACATGCTTATTTATACAAATGGGTAGCTACCAACATCTCCCTGAAAAGTAGGTACATGGTCTCCTTGATCTCGAGAAGAGTGGAGCTTGTCTCCTCATAACTGCCACTTTGCTTGGCTGCCTTTGCCTTCGAGCTTTTGGAAGATATCTTGGTGTCATATTTGCCGATTGAGGGAGTTAAGGAGGTGGAAAACCCTCCTACAATATCTCCTTGTTTTCTACTCTGAGCCCTTAGCTAGAAAATTTCACAAAAATGGCTTCATTTCTTGCAATTAAATCAGATTAGGAAACAAGACATGACAAAAATCTTTCACCCTTTTCATTAATAATAATATGGCAAAAATGTAAATAAATGTGTGAGAGAGGTAACGTAATAGGCTGAAGGATGGAATTTTAACCCTTTAAAATATACCTAATGATGGGCCTCATTAGAAATTCCTCACTCCACAGAAGAATTCGACACTGACCTCAACTCGAAATTGAGCCATCACCAACTTCCTTTGCGCAGTCTCTACATGACTCTACACAGTCAATGCGTTGCTCCGACTTGGAACCGTGTCACCTCTCACTGTCTCATCAGATGCTATATGGGAAATTGGTTCTCTCGGCCTCTGGAACCTTTTCCAAATTTCTGGCACTGAATCTCGCCTTCTCCCCAACAAAACCGAATTTTCATCTAGAGAGCACTGCGTTGCCTCTGTTCCGCTATTTACATGTCTACAAATGTACTCACCGGATCTGGAAATGTTCCTCCAACCTCACTATCTCTGCCCATCTCTCACTGTTTCAATCTCACTGACTCACTTCCGGAAACACACATCTCCTACTCTAGAAATCAGTTTCTTAGAAAAATCAAATTCTCAACTGATTTGGTGTGTCTTCTTCAAGCCCCATCGATTTCTTCTTATAATATTCCATTAAGACTTAAATGACCACGATTAAATCTTAATCGATGGCTAAGATTAACTAGAAATCAATCCATGTACTTTTCTAGAACATTATCACCATGACTTAATTAATTCTGATAAATTAATCATATTCCCTAAGTTTATACTTAGGAAATATTAAAAACTCACTAATAAATCTAATTAAGTCGTCTCTAGGTGGAATTTCCAGTAACAATTTCTGGATTTTGGAGAATACATCTATTCGAGCCTCTACCAAATCTCGTGGCTAGAACACATCCGATGCTACAAAAACTAACAATAACCTTTTTAGTTGATACCCTTCTAGGATCTATTTTGACTCCTTCTTGGGAAACAATATGGCCTAAAATATTTGCTTCTTTTATGGAAAAAAATTGACTTCTTGGGATTAAGGGAAATTCCAATTTTTTTGCATTTTTGGAATGTTTTCCTAATATATTTCAAATGTTTAGAATTTTATTTGGAAAAGATACTAATATCATCTAGATATATCATAATGTTTTTTCTTTCTCACCAAATAATGGCAGTTCCATAGTGCTTTAGAAATTTGCACCTATATTCATTAAATCGAAAGATATCTTTGCATACATAAAAGTTCCCTAGGGTGCAATGAATGTTGTCTTACTTTGTTCCTCTTTTTTAACAACTATCTAGTTGTAACCAAAAAATCCATCAATCATGGAAATCCTAGCTACACCAATGACTTTTTTTAGAATATAATCCTTCTTTGGAAGTGGAGAGTTTTCCTTGTGTGATGCTCTATTTACATTTATGAAGTCAACACATAGTCTAATCTCACCACCCTTCTTTCTAACATGAACCAAATTAGCCACCCACTCAGAATATCTCAGTAGGACTATAATTTTGGCATCCAATAGTTTCTTCACTTTTTTCTTTATTATTGGCAGCAAGATAGGATTTTTTTGCCTAAGCTTCTACTTAAAAGGCTTAGGATGGGTTTTAATGGAATCTTGTGTTGAATGGTAGATGTATCATAGGATTTTATATCTTCATACTTCCAATTGAATACATCTATATATTGCTTAGATAAACATATATACATTTCCTTTGCCTCCTTTGGTAGTAACTTTGCAATTTTGATAAACTTAGGCTCTTTTTTTTGTTCCAATATTATAATCGTTTACCTCTTATGCTTATTGCTTTGCAAATGAATTGGTGAGAATGACATTGTAATCAAAATTTGTTTCTAGTGGTACCAATCCTCTTAGAATAAAATTTATTTTTAATTGTATAATTTTATGATAAAAAATAGTATCCTTGCATATTATTTTGGATCTGGTACTTGCACTTCGTTCTCCTGATCCAACTCTTGATCAATGCAAGTAGTATAAAATACATCTATGACCTCCATATACCTCTTGATTTGTTGATTGTCCTAAAAAAATTTCCAATACTTGAAATTATTATGGATGGATGGCCAATTTCTGACCTCTGCTTGACACTGCAATTGGGGAGTAGTTGGTGTTTTTAAGGTACTAGATGACATGACCAAAGAAATTACTAGATGATTTTCCTCTCTTGGAATAGTATTAATATTAAAGGCCTAGAATATTTTTTCTACAACATCCCATACCTCATTTATGTTAGATTGGAGCCTTTGATTCTTGGTTTGAAAAAGGTTTCTCACTTTATTTATTACAAATTGTGAATCACCAAAGACTACAAGATTGGAAATTTTAAGCTCCATGGAAGCTTCAAGCCCCAAAATGAGGGCTTTGTATTCTACTACATTGTTGGTAACTTAAACTTTGGCTTGAAGGGCAGAGTGATGACTTTTTTGAAGGTGAAACTAATAAAACTATAGCTCCTAACCCATATTTTGAAGAACCCCCATCAAAATATAATTTCCACACTTTATTTGTTAAGGATAGTACAATATTAAAAAAATTATTTACAACAACAAAAGTATCAAACTAAATATTTACTTCTACTATATAACAACCTAGATCTTAGTCAGCGGGATATACACAGAAGGTTTTAGGATGATGAAAAAACTAACATTAAAATAAGCTTGAATTATCTATACATCCTCATATCACTACAAAAAAACATGCCATTAGCAATAGAAATAATGCCAAAAATCAATGGATTTGAGGATGTGGATTTGGTTCAATTGGCGACGAAAAACCTGACGCTACACTGGATCTTCACTTGGGCACCGAAATAACATCGGCAATAGAATTGAGAAATTTTTCTTCCATTCTTTCATCCATTTGTACTTCTAGTTTTTCTCCCAGTTGTGCCTATGGTATGACATAAAAAATAACTTCTTTTTTGACTTCCTATTTTACACCGAGTTATGCTTCCATTATAATTTCACCTGTTGTTTTGAGTTTTTCTTCCAATATGGCATCGCTTGTTGCATCTAGCTTTGCTTCCATTATGGAATCTTATTTAGCTTCTAATATGCCTTCCATTATAGTGTCTTTGGTTGCTTCTATTATTGTTTCCATTTTTAATGATTGGTTTTCTATCTAAATGGATTCTTTGTTTTATTCTTAGGGAATGCCAAGTTTGCCTTCTAATATTGCTTCTATTATTAATTATTTGTTTGCTACCTGAATTTATTTTACTTTTGCTTCTCAGGTAAGGCTAAGTTTGGCAGCTATTATTGCTTCCATTATTACTTCTTTGTTTGTTACCTAATTTTCTTTTTTTTAAACTTCTTAGGTAACACCAAGTTTTGTTTCCAAGATTTCTTCTGGTGTGCTTCTAGTTTGGATTCCATTGTTGCTTCCATTTTTTCTTCCATGTTAGACATGGTTTGATTCCTTTTAGTTTCAAGGTTTTCTTCCTGTTTAGCCCATGGGTTTGCTTCTTTTTTAGGTCTAGGGTTTGCTTTCTTTTAGTGTTGGGATTTGCTTCTTAATTAACCTCCAATTTTTCTTCCTATTAAGCAACCAACTCAACTTCCTAATTAGAGCTAGTGATAGCTCCAAGTATGTCTTCCAATTTAATGTCAAATTTTACTTCCATTTTAGAGCCACATTCTACTTCCATTTTAACAACTCGTGACCCTTCCTTTATAGTTCCATTTATTAATTTAATATTTTTTATTTCAATTAAATTAGTTAAGTATATATTGACTCTTTAATAACTTATATGATTATATAGTAAGTCATATTGCATTTGAAATATTTTATAACATACCATTTATAAATAATTTTTAGGGAAATGGACATCCATACAAACTAAAAACATTTTTTTTTTTTAATTATAACCGCCATTTTTATATTAGTAATGACTAGCTACACATAATGCAAGCCTAAATTCACATCATAGATATTTCTAGAGCCGAGGTATTTCAAGTTTCTTATAGTTGCAAACCACAACACAACATTGGAATAAAATAACAAGATATATATATTTTTTAACAATAACTGATATTTTAGATTATTAAAAAACAAAATTGATGGTCCGTGACCAACTACACATAATGCATGCCCAGATAATACATATCCAAATGATATAAGTCAAAATGATACATGTCAAAATGATACAACTCAATATGGTACCGCGGGTGAAAATTATACATATGATAATAGACAATGAAAGAGGCATCATAACAATTTATCAATAATGATCCATTATGGAGTCTATATGTTCAATGTAATTGGCTACCAACGAATTTCTCATCATCATCATCATGTCTATCATGATCATGATAATCAACATCATGATCATTGTAAATGTCATCATTGTTGTCGTCTGCCTCAGTGTCCTCTACTTCTACCCCATCATCATCATCTCAAATGTCTGAACCAAACTCAACATAATATGTATCGATCTCAGGATCAACTAGATCTTCTAAAAGACCCATGTTCTGTAAAAAAGACATTCAAAATGAAATTTTTTTATTTGTTTCATGTAATATTTAATATTTTTGTTATATTTCTAATATTACAACATATGAAATAGAACCATAATCATATTACATTGTATCAAAGTACACATATATACCATAATAAAATTTCAATTAAGTTACAACTAAGATGTCATTATAATGATGTAAAAAATGCAACAGTTCTAATAAACACTAGTAAATATCATAAAACAATTTGTTATACAATTTACTTATCATTCTTAATTTCTTGTGTTGCAAATTCATAAGCTTTGGATGACTTTACGACCCCCATATGAAAACGCTTGTTCCCCAACACTTTTGAGGAAATGAGGATGGTTACCCAATCTAGGGATGAAACTGAGGAGGTAAGTATAGTGGCTATATTCAATAAGAGCGTGGGAACATCAAAAGTTGCACCACCTTCTGAGAAAAAAACTAACACAAATAAGAGTTTTTTTCACGCTGAAAATTATTTTTTTGTTATTCCTTAGAATAAAAAAAAGTACAAGTTCTAGTTGTTTTTACAACTTAATAATTTTTAACTAAAAATGCTTCTAGTGTAACAACACATATCTGAAGATTTCAGGATTATCTGAGAAAAAACTATTTGCAATCATCCATAGATCCAATGAAACAAAGAATTTTGAACCTGAAAAGACTGTATTGACTAATGTAATTGGAAAGTTACAAAAATTGAGAACTAGAACAATTAACATACTGATAGATTGATCAAGAACTAGAACTTTCCATAAACCAAGTAAGATTTAATGGAAAGGGGTGCTACCCCTTATGTATATAAATAAATAATAATGTACACATGTTAGGATTGAGTAGATAGTAGAGTTGGACAACTAGATTATTGACCCGAATTATTAGAGAGGTTTATAGAAAATCACCTCGGCATGCTAGAAGGAAGAAGACTGAGCTGGAGGAAAGTCAGTGCAAGGGTAGTTTCAAAGATAGACAACTCACTATGTTGGTGGCAACCCCACCGAAGATAAATCGTGAAAAAATTTAAATTGGGAATCAAGAGTCACAGTCTTGTAGTTCAGATGCACTAGTGGTGGTGTACTCTGGCATGTGGAAGCTCAGAAAATCATGTGGAGGTTAGAACCGTGTGATAGAAATTATACAAAAATGATTATTCCCCGTGTGGAATTTCCAGTTGACATGAGAGAAAATGACTGGGAAAATTGTCGAATATGATTTGGGTTATAGGAGAGGGTATGTGACTAGTCAAGATGAACCATGGATTATCGGGAATATGGGACAAAATATGGATATTAATAACGTAAAAATATAAAGTAAGTTGAAGCTAACTAGGAAAAGAGAGGTGGCACGTGTAAACCATTTCATCAGGCTGAGCCGAAGGAGGATATTTCACATGGATCAAACAAAGATATCGATTCAGATCTGTGATCCATATTTACTAAACTAGTTTCAAAATCATACATAAGAAGGCAGAAGGAAGTGGAGTGCTAGAAAATACCACCCGAGGGACAAATAAGGAACAAATTAATTGTTGAGAGGAAGTTTTAGAGTATGAAATAATTAGAGGAGACGAGGATCGTTCATGTTTGAAGTGGGAGGAGTAGCACAAGGGTGGCACAAAGAGGGGGGAATACAATGAAGCACATAGAGAGAGATGAAGGAGGAATATAAAATATTAAGGAAATGAAATGAGAAGGGGCCCTAAGTATTGGTGATGGTAAGGTGATGGGACTATAGAAGAATAGATCGCTTCAAAGATCCTCAGATGGAAAAATGAGAGAAGGAGATTTCATCCAGAGGAGGTGGTTAGTTTACATCAGGCGACCTAGACAAGGGAGGGAATCCTCCACTCACAAGGATGGTTTTCAAGTTATGCTACAGTCTCACCAATTAGTTTATTCCAACACTGATTTTTGGAAGGTATTGCAAGTATATTCAGGAGACCTGTATCGAGTTAGTCTCCATTATGGGGGTTGTAGTAGATGGAGAACCACTTATCCTCCTGCATGATGGCATGGCACAGGTACATTAGGAGAGAAAACCCTACTTTGGTGAGTGTTCAGAATTGTAAATGCCTTGAGGAAACATGGGGGTTGCACAAAAAAAATGAACTACCCCATCACAACGACCCTCATGGTAGCATGGAGAAGGCTAGAGGATCGAAATCTAGCCACCACTCACTAGAGGAAGGAGTAGGTGTGGCAAAAAGAAGGGGGAAAGGGTCAAAAAGAAACATATAACTCGACTTTCGAGCAATAGTGGTGTTAAGTATTTTTTTCTGAGCATGTCGCTATGGAGAGGGGGGACGTGGCACTCCCCTCCTACATTGTTTTAAGAGCTCCAGAGCAACTAGACTCCCTGAATGCCCCTATAGTTGTAGTACCAGAGGATTGAAGAAAACCTCAGTAAGGACATAGGTTATTGGATACATGGGGATAGGAAGAGGACTGAGTGGCTCAAGGATGAGCCATATTTTTGTGTCGGGGGCCTATTGGAGCCCAATTTTTTTTTTTGTGAACTTTTTCTAAGTTTTGTGAAATTTACGAATATTTAGGTAGTTATAGAATTTTTTGCGGTTACCTTTGTAATTGATTTTGATGTAATATTTAAAAGACATGAAAACCACTAGGAAAGGGTTCATATTTTACATTTTGAGCACTTATGTAATCATTTTGGCTTCCTTAGAGAGAATAACAAAGGTCACCACGTTGATTCTAGTATATGTTGTTTCTCTTATGTGTATTCCATATTTAGTTTTATTCTATAAAACACTTGTATGACGATAGAAGATTTATTTGAGAAATTTACAAATTTATTTTATGTATCTTTAACTGTTATAGAGAATACTTGTAAGTTCTGCTCGAAGACATATTAATAGGCTCTCCACTGCTTCTTTACTTACATTCTTAATATAAATAATTGATACTTTCATCTTAGAGTTTTGGATTTGGATTCTTTTAAAGGCCCAAATTATAAACCCTAGTCTCCTTTCAGTTCTTCTTTCCAACAGAATAATTAAAGTTCGTGATTGCTATTATAAGGCCAATCTGGGCATAGATTCATCTCCAATATTAATTTTTATTACACATGAGGATATATCATCTCATTTTAATGCAGCTGTAGATAGTCCCGCATCCACTACACACATTCATGCATTGATAATTGATAAACTAACATGTTTAAAAGTGCAAAAGATGAGTTGAATAGAAAACCCTACTTAACCTATGCTAAAATATGATCTAAGCACAAAACCAACTTCTAACTTACAATAAGCATATGATGAACATGAAAATAACACTATTTAACTTTCCAAAAAATCATAAACAAACTATTTTTGGTCTGTGGTTGGAGATCCTTCTCCTTATGCTCCCATGAGAGAGGTGAGAGAGAGAGGCTACAGGCACAATTTTGATATATTTCTGTTGCTACTAGAATGCAAGGAAGCTAAAAAAAGTGTTGGAACACAAAAAGAGAATATAAATACATAAGAGGGATTTAGCCAACGGATTGGGACCTAACCCAAAAGAATCATCCCTCTAAGACTAAATCAACACTAGAACAAATAACTTCTCATTATCATAACACAAAAATTTCTAATACATCATATGACATTAAAAAATAATACTAAATTAGAAATCAAGAGCTACCCAGTTGAATACAAAGTTCGAATCCTAATGAGCTCTTGTACATGCTTATTTATACAAATGGGTAGCTACCAACATATCCCTAAAAAGTAGGTACATGATCTCCTTGATCTTGAGAAGAGTGGAGCTTGGCTCCTCATAACTGCCAATTTGCTTGGCTGCCTTTGCCTTTGAGCTTTTGGAAGAGATCTTGGTGTCATATTGGCCGATTGAGAGAGTTGAGGAGGTGGAAAACCATCCTACAATCTCTCCTTGTTGTCTACTCCAAGCCCTTAGGTGGAAAATTTCTCAAAAATGGCTTCATTTCCTGCAGTTAAATCATATTAGGAAACAAGACATAAGAAACATCTTTCACCCTTCTCATTAAGAATTATATGAAAAAAATGTAAAAAAATGTGTGAGAGAGGTAACTTAATAGGCTTAAGGATGGAATTTTAACCCTTAAAATACACCTAATGATGGGCATTATTAGAAATTCCTCACTCCACAGACGAACCTGACATTGGTCTTAGCTCAAAATTGAGCCATTCCCAACTTCCTCTGCGCAGTTTCTACATGACTCTACATAGTCAATGCATCCCTCCGGCTCGAAACTGTGTCACCTCTCAATGTCTCATCAAATGCTATCGTGGAAACTAATTCTCTCGACCTCTGGAACCTCTTCCAAATTTTTGGCACTGAATCTCGCCTTCCCCCCAGCAAAACAGAATTTTCCTCTAGAAGGCATTAGGCCACCTCTGTGCCGCCTCACTGTGGCACTATCTGCCTCTCTGTAAATGTACTCACCGTATCTGGAAATCTTCCTCCGACTTCAATATCTCTGCCCCTCTCTCACGGCTTCGATCTCACTGTCTCACTTCCGAAAACACACATCTGCTACTATGGAAATCAATTTGCCAACAAAATTGAATTCTAAACTGATTTGGTGTGTCTTCTTCAAGCCCCGTCAATTTCTTCTTATAATATTTCATTGAGACTTAAATGACCACGATTAAATCTTAATCGATGGCTAAGATTAACTAGAAATCAATCCATGTACTTTTATAGAACATTATCACCATGACTTAATTAATTCTGATAAATTAATCATATTCCCTAAGTTTATACCTAGGAAATATTAAAAACTCACTAATAAATATAATTAAGTCGTCTCTAGGTGGAATTTCCAGAAACGATTTCTGTATTTTGGAGAATACATGTATTCTAGCCTTTTTACCAAATCTCATGGCTAGAACACATATGATGCTACAAAAAATAAAAATAACCATTTTAGTTGATACCCTTCTAGGATCTATTTTGAATCCTTCTTGGGAAACAATATGGCCTAAAATATTTCCTTCTTTTATGGAAAAAATGGACTTCTTGGGATTAAGGGAAATTCCAATTTTTTCTGCATTTTTGGAATGTTTTCCTAAGATGTTTCAAATTTTTAGAATTTAATTTGGAAAAGATACTAATATAATCTAGATATATCATAATGGTTTTCCTTTCTTACCAAAAAATGGCAGTTCCTTAGCTCTTTAGAAATTTGCACCCATTCATTAGATTGAAAGATATCTTTGCATACATAAAAGTTCCCCAGGGTGCAATGAATGTTGTCTTACTTTGTTCCTCATTTTTAACAACTATCTGGTTGTAACGAAAAAAGCCATCAATCATGGAAATCCTAGCTATAACAATGACCTTTATTAGAATATAATCCATCTTTGGAAGTGGAGTGTTGTCCTTGTGTGATGCTCTGTTTACATTTCTGAAGTCAACACATAGTCTAATCTCACCACTCTTCTTTATAACATGAACCAAATTAGCTACCCACTCAAAATATCTTAGTAGTACTATAATTTTGGCATCCAATAGTTTCTTCAAATTTTCTTTATTATTGGCAGCAAGATAGGATGTTTTGCCTAAGTTTCTACTTAAAAGGCTTAGGATGGGTTTCAATGAAATCTTGTGTTGAAAGGTAGATGTATCATAGGATTTTATATCTTCATACTTCCAAGTGAATACATCTATATATTGCTTAAATAAACATATATACCTTTCCTTTGCCTCCTTTGGTAGTAACTTTGCAATTTTGATAAACTTAGGCTGTTTTTTTATTCCAATATTATAATAGTTTACCTCTTATGCTTATTGCTTTGCAATTGAATTGGTGGGAATTCCATTCTAATCAAAAAGTTTTTCCAGTGGTACCAATCCTCTCAGAATAAAATTTATTTTTAATTGTACAATTTTATGATCAACAATAGTATCCTTCCATATTTATTTTGGATCTGGTACTTGCACTTTGTCCTCCTAATCCAACTCTTGATTAATACAAGTAGTATAAAATATATCTATGACCTACATATACCTCTTGATCTGTTGATTATTCAAAAAAACTTTCCAATACTTGAAATTATTATGGATGGATGGCCAATTTCTAACCTCTTCTTGACACTGCAATTGGGGAGTAGTTGGTGTTTTGAAGGTAGTGGATGACATGACCAAAGAAACTACTAGATGATTTTCCTCTCTTGGAATAGTATTAATATTAAAGGCCTAGAATTGTTTTTCTACAATATCCCATACCTCATTTATGTGAGATTGGAGCTTTTGATTCTTGGTTTGAAAAAGGTTTCTCACTTGATTTATTACAAATTATGAATCACCAAAGATTGCAAGATTGGAAATTTTAAGCTCCATGGAAGCTTCAAGCCCGAAAATGAGGGCTTTGTATTCTACTATATTGTTGGTAACTTAAAACTTTGGCTTGAAGGGCAGAGTGATGACTTTTTTTGAAGGTGAAACTAATAAAACTATAGCTCCTAACCCATATTTTGAAGAACCCCCATCAACATATAATTTCCACACTTTATTTGTTAAGGATATTACAATATTAAAAAAATTATTCATAGCAAAAAAATTATAAAACTAATTATTTATTTATAATATATAACAACCTAGATATTAGTCAGCGGGATATACATAGAAGTTTTTTGGATGCTCGACAAAAGTAACATTAAAATAAGCTTGGATTCTCTATACATCCTCAAACCAATACAAAAAAAGACGCCATTAGCATCGGAAATAGCGCCAAAAATCAATGGATTTTAGGATGTGGATTTGGTTCAACTGGAAAAGAAAAACCCGACGCTACACTGGATCTTCACTTGGGCACCGAAATAATGTCGACAATAGCGTTGAAAACTTTTTCTTCCATTCTTTCATCCTTTTGTACTTCTAGTTTTGCTCCCAATTATGCCTATGGTATGACATAAAAATATATATTCCTTTTTGACTTCGTATTTTACATCGAGTTATGCTTCCATTATAATGTCATCTATTGTTTTGAGTTTTTATTCCAATATGGCATCACTTGTTGCATCTAGATTTGCTTCCATTATGGAATATTTTTTAGCTTCTAATATGGCTTCCATTATAGTGTCTTTGGTTGCTTCTATTATTCTTTCCATTATTAATTATTGGTTTTCTATCTGAATGGATTCTTTGTTTTCTTCTTCGGGAATGCCAAGTTTTCCTTCTAACATTGCTTCCATTATTACTTAATTGTTTGCTACCCAAATTTATTTTACTTTTGCTTCTCAGGTAATGCTAAGTTTGGGAGAGTGAATAAGAGAACTGAGCAACATCGCCATCGCGAAACTGACCTCCACAACAGAAGCAGAAGCAATAAACATCACATCTTCCACATGCATACCTAAAGATACCACAAGACCCAAGATCGAGCTCCCTGCGCAACGAATAAATGAAAGAATCCAATACATGAAGGACCATGCATTGATAGGAAAGTTCATGGGTTTTTGGCCCACAGAAAAATCCCTCTTATGATGGATCGCCTCCAAATGGAATACCTCTTAGGATGGATTGCCTCCAAATGGAAGCCTAAGGGCCACATCAACCTTCAACTGTGCGTCAAAGGTTTCTTCAATGTGATCTTCACTTGTATTGAAGACAAAAATCAGATCATGGACGGAGGGCCATACTTCTTCAACTCGGCGGGTATATACCTGCGCGACTGGGTAAAATGCTTCAATCCAGACAAGAAAGATATATCGTGGGCTCCAATATGGATCAGGCTCTACACCCTCCCCTGGGACTACTGGGATGAGCCGACTCCCCCAAATTATAAACCCTAGTATCCTTTTAGTTTTTATTTCCAGCAGAATAGTTAAAGTTTGTAATTGAAAATATAAGGCCAATCTAGGCATAAAGATTCATCTCCAAGATTAAGTTTTGTTACACAAGGGAATATATCATCTATGGGAATATTTTAACAATATTTTAAAGATTTTCAACCAATTTTATAGATGTCCTAGGCACTAGTTCCCTTTCAGGAAAGAACTGTCTCTAGGGTGACAACATCACCAATGTGTTATGATTTACAAATTAGAAGTATCTTCCTATTTATACATTACCTAAGATACCTTTTAAATGCGTGGGGAACATGCCTTCTCACATATTATGAGGTACAACCTCATTAAATTTGGGTGGACAATGAGTAATCCTCATTAAATTTCTATTGTAAATGGCATGGATTGCATGCTTAAAATAAATGCACAAAAGGACTAATAATTACTAATTAAATTATATACAATTTGAATCAATCAGATTGGCTAATAAATGAAGCTTGGGCATTCATTTTAATGATGCAAGGCAATTATGGCTTGCTTCAAAAAAATGCACGCCCAACCTTCATTTCAAGGCCAAATTGAATGGTTCAACTTGGAGAGTGTTTTTTTATTCGTTAACATTAATACAATTAAATATTTATAATTTTTCACATATATATTTTTGATGTTCAAGAATACTCCAAATTGCATGGATTTCATAGGGTAAAAGGCAGGGTTTGTGTGCCTCAAATAAATGCACACCAAGACCTATAATTAATTGGCAGTGATATAATGATCATTCCATCCTAAGGGTTTGCAAAATTGTGCCTTAGTATTGTGGCGTAGCAATTCCCTAATGGGCCATAGTATTGTGGTGTAACACTGCCCTAATGAGCCTCAATTTTGTGGTGTAATAAGGTCATAATGGGCCTCAGTCTTGTGGTGTAACAATGCCTTAATGGGCCTCAGTCTTGTGGTGTAAAAATGCCCAATGGGCCTCATTTCGTGGGTATGAAAATTACCTATTTGGGCCTTCATATCTGTGATATGATCAAATAGTATGATAAAGATACGAAGGAGATATGTTGAGCCCTATGAAAAATATATCATGACAAACCTATGATAGAGATATCACGAAAGACCTATCACCATTCTGCTACATTGTTATTGCTAATGTTATCTCTACATAATTGCTTATGATGATATGGGGTGAATATAATGTGAAAATGTTTTAAAATGCAATTATCTACAGTAGAGACTCCTAGCCCTAAGAAATTTAACACTATTAGTACTCTATTGGTTAATGGTTAATGATGAATATGCTTGAGAATACGTTTAAAAATGAAATAAATTATATGGTTTTCAAATCTGGTCCATAAAATTAAACCTCTATGTGGGGAGAGAGGAAAATTATAGGTCACCTATGGATGGCAATGAACCTATTTTCCCCGTTGAAAGTATGGATAGGTTTGTAATTTTTTTTTTTTTGCTCCTATTTTGATCTTAAAGTGAGCATTGAGTTGATTGGTCTTGTCAAATACTAAAAAAGGATTTGTCCCTCCAATCCTCTTGTTGTTTTGTTTTTCCTTTGTGGTGGTAGTCTTAATTTTGGCAATACTTGGAGTTATGGATTTTAGAAATTCCTAGACACAATCATGCCATGACTAGCTATCATCCTCCTAGAGGGTGTTAATGTGACAATATGCATGAGATATGGAAGGAGATGAGACACCTAGAAAATCAATTTGAATGCCTGCATAAGGCCATGGTCTACATTAGTCCTAGATGAAATCCTGAACGAAGAAGAATGAAGAGTTATAAGGGTAAATAATTCAAGTACCCTAGTTATTTAATGCAAGTTGTTGTAGTCAAAGGTTACTTTTTACCTTTCCTACAAAAAATTCATGTATATATATATAGTCCCTTTTCAAAAGTTTTATTTCTATTTTGTATATGTTATCACCAAATTGAGTCTCGTTGGGCTGCTGCAATGGTCAACTTGGATTAACTGTTTCAAACTAGATTTTGACTAAAAATTAGCCTCTTCAGCCTAAGAGGGCTCTGTCAACTTATCAAAGGATTTGCAATGAAAACTCTACTAGATGGCTAACTCTATGATAATGACTTGATTGTATATGATTGTAGGTGGAAAATGTAGAGGATTTGCTACCATTGGGCTTATGGAGTCATTGTAAACCTCAATTACAAAACAACAAATGTCATGGAAGCCAAGACACTTATATTCTTATCAAATCACACATAAAGGACAAAACAACAACTACATGTGTACAGGAAATTGGAGCATATTACTGAATTCCAAGTGATTACACATGAGCCACTGCATAAATATCAATGTAAAAGAACATAGATAATAACATACAATGAATCTTGGGTCTGAAATAAGCTGCTGCAAAAGTATATTACTGATACTGAAAGATTACAATAGTAGTGCATACCTAACATCTCCCAACCCTTTATAACTCTAAAACTCCTCTCATTTTTAGAATGATAACTCATAAAAATGATTTTCCACCTTACTCACCTTGAATTCCCACCTCAGAGACCTATTTCAAACATGATTCCATCACTTGGAGAATTCCTAGGGATATTTCTGTTTTGCAGAGTTTGAATACAAAAAGGACTCTTTTTTCATTAATAGTTCAACAAATCAATTTAATAACCCTTATAAACTGAAACCAACTAATTTTCTGAGTGTACTAGAGTGTTTATGTGTCATTATTCCATGTGGATACTGAGCTGGACCTCCTGCAAGTCAAATTTTTACAATTTTTTCACAAATCTGGTTAGTGGAAATTATGAAAAATAGGCTTCAAAGATGAGAGTATAATTTCTAAACCTTGATGGCTTTGCAGAAACTGAGAGAGTTTTTTGTAGATGGACCTATGGTGAAGAAAAACCTCTCTCATATTTCAAAAATAAATTTTCATTTGGTCATAACTAAAACTTGAAGTTGACTGCTAAAACAATCATGTACCGAAATTTCGTAACGCTCATTTCGTAGCAACTTTTCGTAGCGCCTCTATTTTAAACACTTTTGCCAATCAATTTTACTTTCTGTTGCCATGAGCCTTTAAAACATGTTAGGAGGGTTTCATGAAACATGTCTTCCTACTTTTAAGGAGCTGCTGCCATCACACATGATAATGCCTCCATGATGAACTCATGAGCTGGATAACTTTGTTGAAGACCAAACCTGCATAAAAAACATTCCTCTGAATATCTTTGACCTTTACATGTGGCTGTAGGACCTTAAAAACACTTTCAAGATAACAAAATACAACCCAAATCTCCTTGCTACGAAAACATAGTGTGATTAGGCAGTTTCGTAGCGTAGTTTAGTAGCATATTTCATTTCACCAACCTCTGCCACCTGTTAGCTCTCTTTGCTGATGTGGACATATTTTTTGGGTTAAAAAAGATAAATGCTATAAATTTACCTCCTTAACTCTTCATAAAACTATATTCCAAAGCAAAAATGCACCTACAGGAATTTTTGTAGCGTTTTTCTAGCTTCAAGCCTGAAGCATGCTATGAAATTTCCTAAAAAAGGCAGAATTTGTTGTTTAGAAATGAACTCATATTTCTGAATCCTTGATATATTTTGAAAAATTGAAGGAGGTTTTTGTATATAAAAATGTTTTGAAGAAAAAACTCTCTTTGTTTCTTAAATACCATCTCCAACTGTCCAGAATCTGCATTTGAAAAACATGTATAAAACAAGAAAATTTTTGTTTTCTAAAAATAGGGCCGCAAGACATCCTTGTATCTCCCAATTTGTAGCACCTTTGAGAAAAGTGAAATAGGTTAATGTTATTTGATATGTTCACGACAATAACCTCTCTCAGTTTCTTAAAATACTTCTTTTTTTGTCGAGAAACCGCCTTTGAAGTTGACTGCTCAAAAGTAAAAAAACAGAGAAATCCTCATGTTCGCTACAAAATTATTAGCCAGTTTCGTAGCGAAATCTGCCTAATTTACATTGAATTCGCTACGAAAATGTGTAAAACTAGCTAGTGTATCTTTTTTTAAAATTTGATGAGTATGCAAATGAACCCAAGGTGGATTATTGTGGATATGACCCTAATGACAAGACTAATGAAGTGTCTATGACCTATAATAAACACGATTAAATTAATTTCTCATCAAATGAATGATCTAACATAATGAGACGAGGTGAAGCTTATGATGACTTTATCCATCAAAAATTTAAAATTTATGTGTGATAACAGTATGCAAGCCTAACATTTTAGGCTGAAAAGCACAACCTTAAACTATCATTAAAAGTGGGTCCTAGGATTTTATAAATTTGAAATTAAAGCACACACAATATTGGGGTTGGATCGTCGCTCATTAGAATAAACCCAAGGAATCAGAGGATTTTTGATAGGTTAAATCAATCAAGATTTGGAGGATTAAGACCCGTCGGAAAGTAGGATGGATAAACAACCCATCTCCAAATCAACGATCACGATTAATTATGATAGGTACCCTCTGCTTTTCACAAACCACTATGGGGACCCCTCAGAAATGGTTAATGGTTTTTATGAAAACCATGCATCCAAATTTGGTGATAAATCATGTACCTGTCTGGCGATCAAAGAAAGCAAGCAGACCCTTACACATCATTAATCCACCTAAAACCTCCACATAATCCCCTGTACATCCATGTCACCCTTCCCTACCCCTTTCATTATCAATAATTTTCATTTTTCCCACTCATAATAGTTGATGGCGCTAGATACTGCCAACATACAGGGGGTCTCCTTGATGTGAAGTCCTAATTAGAACTCACACAGTTTGGAGTAGGAGCCCCATCTAGAGTATCGACTTGACCACCATAATTCTAGGGTTTTCTTTGGCTATAATGAATAACATAAGAGATTGCACAAATATCTTGTGAAATAAGAAAGTGAGTTGATATTGTGAAACACTAATTGTAATGTGTAAAAGGATACCTTCACGATAGGGGAGAAAAGAGTGAGTTTGTGGAAGGAAGTAATAATACTAACCTAAGAGAGACACATGTGTAGAAATTATATACATTAAGCATGCATATGTCCTAAATTCCCCTGATCTCACAATATTTAACTTCTTGCAAAATACATAATCATTCCATTGTTAATCTTTTGCAGAAAATTAATTGCACACACATGTGAAGCATAAAAACAATTGCACATAACACAATGGTTTAAGGGGAAAACCTGAAGTTGAAAACCCCAACTATCATATATTATGTATCATGGAGATCATGTAACAATATTCATACAAAGCTTAGTACATCAAGCTCTCAGTACAATCAATCATCACACACTAACATAGAAGAAATCTGCAAATGCATGCACCAATCTCTGCCCTCCTGCTAGCCTGCCTCCACTGCGCAATCCACGCTGATTACAAAGACCAATTCGATGCAATCCCACTCTCCTTGGCTGCGTGATTATCATTGGAAACTCCAATGTATGTGTAGATGCAATTCATGCATCACTATGGTCACAACAGATAGTCTATCTCACCCTTTCACCTATCTCTGCACTGGGTCTCCACTTGATATGAGATGCACTGTAGTTAACTGCCGTATTGTTCAGTTGATTAATGAGTTATTATTTGTGAATTAATTAACTAATTAATTCACTCCACTCTCACTAGTGTATCATTCAGTTAGATTAGATACAACTATCTCAACTGAGTCTAATTGAGTTAAACTGAATACAACTCCATGAACTACTGTTCCAACTTTGTCATAACTTTGCCAATTCAGTTCTAACTGAGTCGTCCATGCATGAACTCCAGTAAACCCTTAGGAATTGCGCAATTCCTTCAGCCCATCGATTTGACAAATATGTATACTGAAATTAAGTGCTCCAAGAGAATAAGTTGTTGTTTAGAGTCTGATTATTATTAAGAGCTAATAATAATCGACATGCATCTATTTTTAGATCGAAGATCTATAAATAGACTTCGCCCAATATTCTAAAAATATAATTTCATCTATTTTTCCAACTTGACCAACCATCCACAAATAGCATCCTGCAACTTCTGAAATATGATCACCATGTCTAAAAATAGACATAGTCTAAAAATAGACTTGCGCCAAAAATAGCCTGCGGGCCCACTTAGTGAAGGAGACTCTTTTCACTAAGCTCATCATCTTGTTGACTCTCAACACTCCCTCTAAACAATATAGGGATTATCTTTCACCCTGATCCTGCCTCTATGGTATTCGAATTTGCTCCTGGTGAGCGCCTTCATCAGAATATTTGCATCTTGATCCTCCGTAGGAATGTACTGAAGCAACATGATCTTCCTCTGCACACAATCTCTTATATAATGATACCAGATATTAATATGTTTAGATCTATCATGAAACATAGGATTAACTGAGAGTTTAATGCAACTCTGATTATCACAATGTATCACTGTAGGATCTAAATGTGAACCGAACAAACCAACCAGGATCTTCCTCATCCATATAGCCTCACATGCAACTTGACTTGTTGCCATGTATTCAGCTTCTGCTAAACTGAGTGCCACGGATCTTTTTTTCCTGCTGTACCAAGAAACTGCCATAGATCTGATATTGAAAATCCCTCCTGATGTGCTCTTTCTGTCCATTGGTCTGCTTGCCCAATCTGCATCCGTGAAGCCATGCAACTTCACCTCATCTGTCTATCTGTACCATAAACCATACTCAGATGTGCCCCTGAGATATCTCAAAACATGCTTGCCTGCCTTCCAAAAGAGCTTGGTAGGCTTAACCATCGCTTGCGAAATCTGGTTCACCGCATAGCATATGTTCGGTCTTGTATTAACTAAATACATGAGCGAACCCACCAACTGTCGATAAACAGTGGCATCCACTACCTCTGCTGTTGTAGCTTCCTCTTTCATCCAATTTCATGGAAGTGGAGTGTCGATAGGCTTGCAGCCTTGCATGTGAAACTTCTCCAGTATCTCCCAGGCATACTTGCCTTGAGATGCAAATATTTCACCTGCCCGCTGCCATATTTCCAATCCAAGGAAATAATGAAGGAGGCCCATATCCTTCATCTCAAACTCCTTTGCAAGATCTGCCTTGCATGAGTGTATCAATTTCTCATCACCTGTTAGTATTAAATCATCAAAATAAAGAACAATGATTAAAAGCTTACCTTCCACCACAATTTGGTATAGGTTTGCATCCGCCTCACTCTCGGTGAAGCCAAGTCCAGTGAAATAGCTGTCGATCCGAGTGTACCAAGCACGTGGTGCTTGCTTCAGCCCATACAATGCTCTTTTGAGCCTACACACACGCGACTCGCTGCTGAAGATCCTAAATCCTTCTGGCTGCTCAATGTACACCTCTTCCTCAATGATCCCATTAAGGAACGCAGTATTCACATCCATCTGATGAATGTGCCAACCCATCTATGCTGAGAGAGCAAGGATGGTCCGTATGGAAGAATACCATGTGATAGGTAAAAAGGTTTCTTCATATCAATCCCATCTATCCGTGAGAATCCCAGGGCAACAAATCTTGCCTTATACTTCTCGACGCTCCCATTAGTAGCTTGCTTTACCTTGTAGATCCATCTTGATCCTACAACTTATTTTCCCACCGGCCTTGGAACAATCTCCCAAGCATTGTTTCTGACAATGGGGTCATACTCCTCCACCATGGCATCTACACATGTGGGCTCCTGCACTGCATCTTCGAAAGAAGATGGCTCTGTCACGATACAATTGCTCGTAAGAGCCATGTATCCAGTATAATGATCAGGTGATTGTCTCTGTCTGCGCTGTGATGTAGGGACTCCTACATTCTGTGTCGCATCAACCTTCAGTCTCTCAACTTCTGTGGTACGCTTTCTGCCTTTTCTGATGTTTGTTTTTGCATGAGTGGACTCCTCCACTCCATGAATCTCCTCCTGTGGCTGATCCACATCTAGAGGCTCATCTTTGGGAACAAGCAGTTCCTTCACTACATGCAAGTGTAGCTCCCTCTCAAGCATAGCTTGTGCAGCACCCAATATCATTCCGTTCTTCCTCTCTATGACCCCATTCTGCTGTGGGTTATGAGGTGCTATGAGTTCTCTTCGAATTCCTTCTTTGCTGTAGAAATCTTTTAATTCTCCCGAGATGTATTCACCACCATTATCGCTCCGTAGAGCTTTCACTTGCTTCCCCGAATCCTTCTCCACCAATTATTTAAACTCACAGAAATTTGAGAATGTTTCGCTCTTCTTCTGCATGAAGAAGATCTAGCATCTACGAGAATAGTCATCAACAAATATAACATAATACCTGTGTTTTGATGTTGAAGCAACTGAGAAAGGTCCACACACGTCTGTGTGAATTCTCTCCAGGATCACTGAAGCACGGTTTTCGTTCTCATGAAAGGTGGTCTTCACATACTTACCCATAGTACATCCCTTGCACTGATTTGACTGCGCAAGAGTACCCTTGGGAAGTCCAGTAGAAATCTGCTGTAAAGTCTTCAAGGCGCCATGGTGAAGATGGCCCAATCTCCTGTGCCATAAATCGCCCTCATCCCGCTCACCACTTATTCTGCTTTGCCCACCATTGCAGTGTAGCCATCTACCTCCAGCTTGTAGAGATTCTTAACTTGAATCCCTATCTTCTTGGTTTGACCCGTTGTTTTATGTTGAAGGAAGGCTTTTCCCTCACTGAAAACAACATCATAACCTTTGTCTTCCAATATTGTGACTGAGACCAAGTTCTTCTTCAGACTTGGAACATGCATAACATCCTTCAACAAGGATGGATTACCAGACTCCCTCTCAAAGGTAATGGTCCCAATGCCGGTCACACTGTATCGACCATCGTCACCCATCTCTATATGCATCTGGAGGTCCTTCTCCTCCAAGTCACTAAACAACTCCTTGTCTCCCGTCATATGGAAAGATGCACCACTATCAAGATACCACATCGATCCCATACAACTTGAAACCAAGCATGCGATCAAAGAGAAATAAAGTTCAAATTGCAAGGCTAAGGCCTCTCCAGCTGCAGCTCTAACAACCTTCTTGTTCTTCTTCTTCTGTGGGTAGTTAGTGGCGAAATGCCCATTTTCGTGACAGTGAAAACACTTCAATTTGGACAAATCCTGCTTCTTGCCTTTAGCTTTAGATTTTGAAGGAAATTTCTTCCCCTTCCATTTCCTTGCTTTGGAAGCCAAAGCACAATAATCTTCATCATCATTCTTCGATGAAGATCCATCCCTGGTACCCCGCCTTATCTCCTCCTGCACAAGATCCGACCAAAGTCGCTCCCATCCCGGCAGTTTCTCCCGTCCATTGACAGAGTCTTCGTAGCTATGCCAACTCTTCAAAAGCCGAAGAAGAGCCAATCTCACCAAGTCTTCTTCATCAACAGTAACCCCCACACTTCCCAGTTCATCCTTGTAGTGGACAAACTTCGTGAGGTATTTTGGAATACTGTCACCCTTCTCCATTTTTATTTTTCTTAGCTTGTCTTTAAGTGCCAACTTCCTCTGGTCGCTTCTGCTTTGGAAAAAATCTGTCAAAGCCTTCTTGGAGTGTCTTTCTCGTGAAGTTTGGACACAATATGGTCCTTCACACCTTCCAACAGAATTATTCTTGTCTTTGCTGTCTTCTTTTGCCGCGCGTCAAGTAATGTAGCATCGCTAGATCCCGACTTAGGAACATCGCTATCGATGAACTCCTTCAGTCCATTATCCTCCAGCACTGCCTCCATCCTATCCTTATAGGCTATGTAATTCGAGCTCCCATCAAGGGCATACTCCAATCGCAACCCATTGAAAGACATTTCAATGTATACTCAACTTCTGCACCAAGAATCTTCTGTAGCAAATTCAAATTGTCCACCAGCACAAACTCACCAATTCTTCACAATTGCAATCTTCAAGAATTAACACTGCTCCAATACCATGTAGAAATTATATAAATTAAGCATGCATATGTCCTATATTCCCTGATCTCACAGTATTTAACTTCTTTCAAAATACATAATCATTCCACTGTTAATCTTTTGCAGAAAATTAAATGCACACACATGTGAAGCATAAAAGCAATCACACATAACACAGTTGTTTAACGGGAAAGCTTGAAGCTGAAAACCCCAAATATCATATATTATGTATCATGGAGATCATGTACCAATCCTCATACAAAGCTTAGTACATTAAGCTCTCAGTACAATCAATCGTCACACACTAACATAGAAGAAATCTGCAAATCCATGCACCAATCTCTGCCCTCCTGCTAGTCTGCCTCCACTACGCAATCCAAGCTGATTACAAAGACAAATTCGATGCAATCCAACTTGCCTTTACTGTGTGATTATCATTGGAAACTCCAATGTATATGTATATGCAATTCATGCATCACTATGGTCACAACATATAGTCTATCTCACCCTTTCATTTATCTCTGCACTAGGTCTTGACTGGATCTGACATGCACTGTAGTTAACTGTTGTATTGTTCAGTTGGTTAATGAGTTATTATTTGTGAATTAATTAAATAATTAATTCACTCCACTCTCACTACTGTATCATTCAATTAGATTAGATACAACTAGCTCAACTGAGTCTAACTGAGTTAAACTGAATACAACTCCATGAACTACTGTTCCAACTTTGTCATAACTTTGCCACTTCAGTTCTAACTGAGTCCTCCATGCATGAACTCTAGTAAAACATTAGGAATTGTGTAATTCCTTCAGCCCACTGATTTGACAAATCTGTATACTAAAATTAAGTGCTCCAAGAGAATAAGTTGATGTTTAGAGTCTGATTATTATTAAGAGCTAATAATAATCGACATGCATCTATTTTTAGATCGACGATCTATAAATAGACTTCGTCCAATATTCTAAAAATACAATTTCATCTATTTTTCCAACTTGATCAGTCATCCACAAATAGCCTCCTGCAACTTCTGAAATATGATCACCATGTCTAAAAATAGACATAGTCTAAAAATAGACTTGCGCCAAAAATAGCATGCGGGCCCACTTAGTGAAGGCGACTCTTTTCACTAAGCTCATCATCTCGTTGAATCTCAACAACATGAGAGCATGAAGGATTCGTTAGTTATCTAGTGAAATATTTCACATAGACACAACGATCATTGAAGAAAATACAACACACAATCAACTAGATAAGCACCAAATCCAATGAAGTATTACAATTTCTTAGTACATATGGAAATAACATATACCACAAACATCCAAGGAATATTCCTAAATTATTCACAATACATGCATGAAAATGTGTTGGCTCGATGAACTTCAATTATTAGGTGAAAGTTTAAAGATCCAAGTACACAATTATAATGATGATACACTAGTTCCAATAGTGGAGCATTAAGTCACTTCTTGCTTCTCCAAGGAATGATATTCTCTCTTATGTCAAGCTAGAGAAGCCAAAGCTAGATATTCAAAGTCTAAGCCTCCAAAACCCATTTTCTTGAGTTATGAGGTTTATTTTATAGGAGGAATGACCTTTAATATACCCTATGACTCTTCGACTTCTAAATGACCTTTGAAATTCTATAAGACTCTATTTTCCACATGTTACTTTACATATTCCACATATGACTCTTGGAATTCTGCACATTGCATTTTGTCATTTTATTGATAATTACATCATTACATTCCACATGATGATGTGGCAAGACACATTAACCTATATGGAACTGCGATTACACTTGCATAAGCCATGACTTGGAAATGATGACTAGGAATCCTCCTGATGATGTGGCAATGCCAAGCTGTTCTTCTTTCCACTTTGTCTTGGATTATTCATGATAGATCTGATTTGTACCACATCTTCATGAAATATCTACTTTTTGTTGCTCATAATCATCCTCCAAAGGGTCTTGGATCAATTTTAGAATCTTTTGAGTCATCATGTTATGCATTCATTCTGTCTTAATCTAGGATCTGTTTCATATCTTCATGATGATTCTTCCTCGTTATTATTCTCTACAAGTGTTTATTTTCTTCTTCTCCTTGACATCTTCCTTGAGTCATCACCTTGCCTTGTTGAGGAAGTACATATGCCAATGAATATCACTCATGAAAATTATGAATTAGTTTTGAAATCATATATTTTATCCCTAATTTTCTCATGGAATAAACTTCTTGTGATAGGCATGTGAAGGGATTGAGAAAGAATGGCTTGTCGAAGAGGGTAAAATTGAGCTTAACAGTGGCTTAGGAAGGCAACACTTTTCACTAAAAATATGCCATGCACTATAAGGAGGGGATATTCAAGGTTCAATGAAGGGACAATGTGATGAACTAGTTGACTAAATTAATGCCATGTGCTAGGATCAAAGGAGCAAGAGCCATTGAAAACACAATTGAGATGGATAATGAGCAAGGGATGACCCCATTGTTTACTAAAAGTGCACCATGCACTCAAGGAGAGAGAGAGATATTGCTTGGGTGCGGGGCGTAGTCACAAGAGATAAGTACAAACCGTTGTTGCTTGATAGTGCACTATGCACTAGAGAGGTTCATTGAACAAGGAGGTATGACTATTGCTTGAGGATGCACTATGCATTTTAAAGAGACAGAGGAACCTTATTTTTTCTAAAGTGTGATTTTGAAAGGAGATAAGGTCCTTGTTCTACCGAAGTGTGCCTTCTTTTCCCAAAGTGTGATTTTGAAGGGACAAAGGGTATTTGTTTTCCCAAAGTTCACTTTTGAAGGAACACCCTTTTGTTGGGCGCAATTTTCTTTAGAAGTGACTGAATGTTCACTAAATATGTTCTTTGTGCCCAATAAAGCTCACCAGAAGTGGAAATTGTGTAGTTAAGGCTCATGAATAGGCAATGCTCATCAACTGGTGAAGGATGGAAACTTTCATAACTTGCACTGGGAAGTAGGATCAAGAAGAGATACAAAATGGTTAAGTGTGGGAAGAGAATCCAGACGGGACTCAAACATGGATCACACAAATGAATTCCATCATTACAAGCCAAGGAAATGTACAAGACTCATGAACATTGATCACACCTTGAAAAGACTGTAAAGCAACACTTATTTCTAAGTGCAATAGTTGAAATGACACATTATGACACTTAGAATAGAATTTGTGACAGAAGTATTGATTGTTATCAAGAAGTGTGCTAAGGTGTAGGAATATGTCTAGTGCATATTCTTATGATATGTAGAACCATCTAATGAAGAAGAGTGCAATAGAGCTGACTCTAGTGATGTGCAAAGGTGTGACACATACAAGAGTGAAAACATTTAGAAGAGACACTTGCGACCATAAGAGAAAGTGAAAATACCACCTGCAAAAACTAAAGAAATCGAAGGAAACTCATGCCAAAGCGAAGATAACATGGAAACTGCGCTTGTTAAACTGAAAGCAAGCAAAAACGACAGTCGCGAACATGAAAGAAAACTTGATCAAAGAAAAGATGCACAAAAGTGACAATTGGGAAAACTCACTAAAATAGAAGTACAAATACAAACAAAGTGAGAGGGGTTGTCAATGGGGAGTGCACACTAATCGTAAAATTGCGTAAGAAAAGTGCTCCCATGCATTCATCAAGGACTGAGCATCTGTGAGAAAGTTAATTTGAGAGTTATAATTTTGGAATAAGAATTAAACACTTTGCTAAACATCAATTGATAATTAGATGACCATAGAATGAAAGATCGTAAGATCATCAGTAGGCTCAAAAATTCAAGTGTAGGAAAAGTTTTGGAGAGTGTTGATCGCAGTGCCAACACTTGAAACTGGTATATATCTAGCTTCTCTATTCAGGTTTAATCTTTAAGTGCAAGGTCTCAATATTCATGCTTGGAATATGGCATGGGGGTGATTTGCTGAAGAAAGATTTGGCTTAGCCAATCTATGGTTGGGTGGAACATGGAAGTCCCATCTCTAGTTGGTTTCTACATTCATTAATGAGAAAATCATTCCCTCGGTATTTCGTATGCAAATGTATTGATTTATATGTGGATTTTATTGTTGTTGTATCCATGGTATTTCTGTTGTTATTATGCTAGTTATGAGCATGTATTTTAATAGTGATGATGTATGGCTCTCCCCATGTTTTTAATTTTTAATGAATGCACAATTTATCTATGGTTGAATGGATTGTATAACAGCTAATGATGTAGGGGAACAATTCTTCTTAGTGATTCTTAGATAAGTATGATACCCATTTTCTTTATTCTCTTGTTTATACCTGTAGTTTTCATGTTTGAAAAAATTCCTGTCAAGGCTAGGAGGGGTCCAAATGAGTTCTTATTGATGTGATTTCTTCTATATCATTGCCCTATTTTTATTTATCATGTCTGAACTTTTCATGAAGTTATGGGAAGAGCACTGGGTTCTGGGCCTGAAAAGGTGGCTCAATTCCCAGGGATGCTGGCACATAACTAAGGAATTGGGGCTCTGGACACTGTCATGCTATGTTATGTCTGCATCTGTAGCCTTCTGGATGTTTGCATGCAAGCTTGTGCCTACGTCTATGGATCAAAGAGGTCTAAAGGTCAGTGTGACCCAGGGGTAAGAGGACTAAATGGTTGGGTTACCTCTTGGGGGTATTGTTGTTGTTGTACAAGGTATGTATGTTGTTTTTCCATCAATTACACTTCCTTAAGGTCACCTAGGAGGTTGAATCTCATTATAGTAGCCTCTCATCACATGTTTACCCCCGTTGGTCGGTTACTTGGGTATATGTGGGAAGAGGGTGTTACATTCAACTTGGAATTTGTGTCCCATGACCTTGGTCTTATTTTTATTTACATAGGAAATCAACTAGGGGTTGTTACATCCAGCCTCCTTTTTAAACACTTTACCTGGCCCGATGTGTTTCTCTTTGCATGAAAATGGCTTCTTCTTATTTTTAACATTCACTATATTTTATTTTTTGTCTTAGGCATCCCATGTATGTATTGCACTTTAACCTTGTAGGTTATTTAGTGCTTTGAATAAGGGATTAGGTTATACAATGCTTTGTAGAAGGAGCCCAATGGTGTTGTCAAATTAATATTTGGAACACATTGGTAAGATGTTATCAAATTGAGACCTGGAGAACACAGGTAACATTAGGGAATTTTTTAGGTAAACTAGCATAGATCCATCTTAAGTACGGATCTAACTTGAGCTTAGAGGAATAAAATTTCTTCATGCAAAAACTTCTTTAGACTATAAAACACAATGTGCTATGTTTCATTGTTTAACTTGTATTTTTGAATGCTGAATTGAGTATATATATGACCAAATACATGTTTTAACCATAAAACTCATTTTTTTCATGATATACACATATTTAAAAAAAAAAAAAAACGATATATAATGTATACACAATTGACATTAAAATATTTTACATAACATGTACATCCACACATTTTATCACGCAAATTAAAATGTTTTGTTTGTTTGTTTATTTGTTTATAATTATTAATAACATATTTATAAGTATCTATCAATATTAATTCGTCTTAAAATGTTTTATCAATAACCAAATTATAATATTTAGACATCTTGCTGACACATTTTTTTTACTTCTAATTACTTTAAAACATATCCATTATTATTATTATAGCTGGCATTATTTTTCTTTCTATTTAGAACATAATTTTTAACTTTTATTTTTATTTTAAAGGGGAACACATGGACATACAAACTTACACATTCAGCTTGGAATATGTGTCCCATGATCTTGGCCTTATTTTTATTTACATAGGAAATCAACCAAGGGTTGTTACATCCAGCTTCCTTTGTAAAAAATTTACCAGGCCTAATGTGTTTCCCTTTGCATGTAAATGACTTCTTCTTATTTTTAAAATTCACCATATTTTATATTTTGTCTTAGGCATCCCATGTATGTATTGCAATTTCACCTTGTAGGTTATCTAGTGCTTTGAAGAAGGAACTGAATTATACAATGCTTTGTAGAAGGAACTCAATTGTGTTGTCAAATTGAGATTTGGAACACACTGGTAAGATGCTATCAAATTGAGACCCGGAGAACATAGGTAACATTAGGGAAATTTTGAGGTAAAAATGGGCCTCAAAACAAAAAATTTACTACCAAAATTAACTTTTAAAGAGCCAATAGGATTCAAGATGATGATTTCATTCCCAGGGGAAAATATTTTGGAGGTAAAAGCATAAAACTATTTTTTTCATTGTATTTATGGCTTATCTCCTTCTAGATATTCTCAAAAGTCAAGTGTAGACACTTGTTGGATGCTAGATTAAATTCCACATCCAATAAGTATCCACCCTGCATACTTCTGAGTTGACCCAAATCGAATAAAATTGAGATTACATGAAAAATGCATGTTCATTATTCATTTTTCATGAAATTTCAATTTTTTCGATGTGGGCCTACTCAAAAGTATTCAAGGTGAGTACTTACTGTATGTGGAATTTAATTCTGCATCCAAAAACTACACCATTTTACATATATTTTTATTTTTTCCGATGTGGATTTACTGATAAGTATGCACAGTGGGTACTCGTTGGATGTAGAATTTAATTCTGCATTCAACGAGTGTCTACATTTCTCATTTGAGTAAATCCTATAAGGAGATAAACAAAAAAAAAATCTTTCTTTTTCTTTAAAATTTCATAACTTTTAGTTTATTATTTTTACTATTATTTTATTATTTTCCTTAAGATGCCCTCTCAGACGTCAAAATTCCCCTAATAGATACTCTAAAAATCAGACCTAAAGCACATAGGTAAGATGCTTTGAAACTGAGACCTTCAACATATATGTAATGATATTGTCAGTTCAATATCGTTATTTCATTTAAATATATACAAATGATAACAATAATGTTACTTTTATTATGTGGTTCACGAATCCTAGATATCGATTTCCGCTACGTCCACAAAATATTTGTACTAAGTAGATGCACTCGAAGGGATCACTTCCTGCCGGCTCAACCACAGAGCCTAGCCTCGAGGGTGTTGAGAGAATTGAATCAATAACCTCTCAATAACAAGGTGCTTTATTGACAAGAACTCGACTGATTTAGTTAACCCTCGAGGCTTAAAAAAATGCTACTTCATTAGAGTACTAGAAATATATTTATATGAATAAGAAACTTCTATCATTTGTTTCTACTTATGAATTTTTCTATTAGGTTGAGAGAGAGCTCATTTTTCTCTTCTTGTCTTTAACCTATGTTTTAGATGAAATACCAATTTCAAGCCTTGCGAGATAAGTTGGGTAGATAAATGAGGATCCTTTTGTATGTGCTTATATTACATTGTCTACAAATTTGTTACTTATTCTATAAATTTGTTCAGAAACACTACCATTAAGATATGCAATTATGTTATTTATAATCATTCAACCTTGGGCATAAATGTTTAGAAATAAACTCTATATCAAGAAATACAACTATGTTATTTCAATCCATTCAACTTTCATGCATAACTATGCTATTCCTATTCATTCAACCTCCCAAGTATAAATGTTTGGACATTCACTTTATATTTATTTGCAATGTCTATGGCTAGCTAGGTTTTTTAGAGAAGACAATTTACATACCAATTTTTTTTCTCACTTGTGCCTTGATGCTTCTTTGTTGCATTTTTCTTTAATTATATATTCAAGAGAGGCAATGCTCGTATGTTGAAGGAGTGACACTCATATGCTAGAGATTGGAGAGATTTTTCTCTCTAGATGTGGTAGGGTACAAAATGGGGTCATATTTTGTACTGTGCATTTAGGGTTCAAAATCAATTTAAATTGACTTATTTTTTGTGTTTAGTAAGAGCAATTGAGAGAGAGAAATAGGTGGGATATAACCACCATTATACACTCTTTTTTTTATGTGTCTGAGAACCATGTGGTTCAAGATCCATTCTTTTTCATCCCATAAGCATGCAAGGTCGTCCTATAACCAAAATAAATGTAGTAGGAGTGATAAGAAAAATAACCATTTCATACCTCTTAAGAGAACAAGAAAAAAAATAAGAACAACTAGTTGAGAGTGACATCTATGAAAGTTGAGGAATATATCCCATGATAAGGTGCAGAAAATAGAGAATGAGGAAAATGATTTTTCAAAGTTATAATTCGATTCTTATAGTTCCTCAACTATGGAGTTATTGATCAAAGGAATCAACAAGGCTAAAGATAGATCCAGGATGAGTAATACAAGGGATGCCAAGGACATACCATGGATAAATCTTAAAAGGTAAGCATTGAAGAAAGTTGTTTTGAAATGGGTAGGATGTGGGGAGTCATTTGGAATCTTATAGAATATGGATTTATGGGAGAGATAATATACATGCGATGCAATCATTCTGTGATTTGGCAAAGTGAATCTACATGCAAGACACCCATTCTATGATATGGCAAAATTTGCATGTGAGACAATTGTTGTGTGGAAATCATGCCAACGACACTGATTATGAAATGTGCGCCAACCATGATTGCGATATTCTACTTCCATCCATGTCATCACTAATTGTGCAATTAAAATAATCATAAAATGGGACTATTATTATTGAGGTTGTAAAAAGACCCACAAATGTTGAGGCTTTGAGAGGACTTATATTTTACACTAAAACTCTTGATTTACAACAATCTTGGTTATGCATGTGAATCAATTTGGAATTCATGAAAATATTGTATCTTACAAGAGGCTCAAGAGTGTCCAAGTAGATAGCATTGAGAAAATTGTTGCTTACAACTACAATGTAAGTTTTAAATGAATAATTAGATGTAACTTGTGGTAGACCTAGTCAATGTAAAAGGGAAAATGAGTAAAAGTAGAAATTTCATTCCTTTCTCTTGTTAATACATGTAAATATTTACATTTATATTTGTTTTAATTTTGAATATGTATATCATCTTTTTATAGATATTTAAAGTTCCTAAGATTCCATCTAAGATTGACATAAGAAATGACAATGGTAATTATTTAACAAATTTATCAAACACAGTTAAGTTACCTAAGAAATATAATGGTAATGATTTAAGAAATTGATAAAACACAATTAGGTTTATTGTTGCTATAGATCCTATCACCTTTTTTCTAGATATTTAAAAGACCTAAAATTCCATCTAATATTGACATAAGAAATGACAACGGTAATGATTTAAAAAATTGATCAGACACAATTAAGTTACCTAAAAAATGACAATGGTAATGATTTAAGAAATTGATCAAACACAGTTATGTTTATTGTTGCTATAGATCTAGCAAGTAAGCATCATGACAATGAAGTCTCCTATATAAAGCTGGTCTCCCTCAAACCTATCAGCCAATTATTTTCTTTTAACCTTATATAGGAAAAGTTGGTTACAAGAAAATTATTGTGATAAAGCAAGGAGACAATTAAAAAAAATTATTGATTGCATTAAAGAAAAATATTGGAAAGTCTTTTACTACCAACCATCTAGCGGGGACAAGACCCAAAAGAAATCCAAATGCTTAATACTTACATCAATATAAATTCTATAAGTCTTAGTAATTATAAAAGTTCGTCCTTAAAATGTTGTACCTTTTTAAAAATGTTAGATTTATACTTTCAAAACCTTATGTGAAACCAATATAAGATGAAGGGAAATCAATGAAAGCACTAACACACATCATTAATGTATGGGATTACACCTAAAACCGGCTTCATGACTTACTCTAAAACATGTCTATATGCTCCTATAGGTGTTTTTGGGTAAACTGGTTATGGTGTAACTGGATGACATCCTCTTCACGTTATTGGTTCATAAACAGGCTTTGGATCAGGAATGGATGTTAGACGAGGCTCTCGCTAAGATGCATGTAAAATAATGTATATGGGAAGTGCATGTTGATTGTATCTTGACACGTAATTTAGTTTATTACAAGGAAGAAGTTACATTATAGTTGGTGTGCAAATGAAGGCCAACTAAACATCCAAAAGTGAGTCAATCCATGTCTCCTTTTTAATTAGTTATTCACACTAATTAGAATACATATTTTGAATATTATAATAAAAAGGAAATATTTTATAAGCAACCATAATTTTTTTGGTTTATATTATTAGTTTGATATTGATTTTTCATCATTTAAATATAAATGGGCCTATTTAAATGGGCTTAGGCTTATTTTTTTGGTTTATATTATTAGTTTGATATTGATTTTTCATTATTTAAATATAAATGGGTCTATTTAAATGGGTTTAGGCTTAGGATTATAGGTGAGTTGGCCAAACTAATTTTTTAAAAATTAATTATCTCTTTTTAGATGTATAGTCTATTTTTTCTAGGTTTTGGGTTTTTTTGTATATTTTCTGATCAATATTGTCTAGAAGGGATTTTTTTGGTATTGCAAGTTTGAGATATGTAGTCTCTACAATCTAAGTGTCCTAAATTTTTTTAGAGTGTTGAATTCATTTATGCATTCAAAAACTCAATTTAAGAAATGAAAAATCACAATCTTGCCAAGAATTGTATCACTAGATTATGAGAAAAGAAGCCAAAATATATAATAGTTATATTGTGCCTTTTTTAAATGCTTCAATATCTCAAAAGGTCTCTAAATTAACTTCAATTGAACAACATTTTAGATATTAGCACTAGCTTGGAATTTGTTTCAATGAGTAAGTCATTCTCCAATATAAGTGGAGTACTCCATATTCATTAGAAGGACAAGTCATTAATAGGAACCCCAAGTGTATGTCAATAGGTCATTGATGACAAACTCCTAAATGTGCATTGATAGGTTTGGTAGAAGCCCAAGTTTATGTTGATGGTTCATTGATAACAAACTCATAAATGCATGTCGATAGGTCATTGATGGCAAGCCAAAGGATTATATATGTCAATATAAGGAAAATTCAAATTTCTATATGCATGTATAGTTTAAGTGGGTTTAATGGTTAAGAACATGTATTTTTTCCTAAAAGGTCATAGGTTCAAATCTAAGGGGGCTAGAGTATGCACACCTTTGTAAAAAAAACAAAAATTAAACCATGGTGAATCGGTAGCCGATACGAGGTCCACGATCAAAACACCAAGAGTATAGCCAACAACCTACAAGATAATATATCTATAACTTATGACTTAGAAATATTCATAACTTATGACAAGACACCCACAGAGAAGTGGGGAACCTACAATGGGCCAACATGTTTCTCTATGGGATTCAATCCTAGGTTGAGGGGAATACAAACCATATTCCCAAATAATTAGGCCACATGTGTTGATTTTTAAAAAAAACCTTGGTGAATCGGTAACATGTTGGAGTATTATAGGTAAGGCCTAAGACTCAATTCTTGAGCTGCCACTATAACACCAAGAGTATATCCAACAGTCTCCAAGCCATGGGATGCACCAATAACATATGACATAAAAATAGTTAAGACGTCATGTGGGTGGGGGTGCCTATTCTTCAAGCCTTATCACAACAGTCCAAACATGTCCCTTGGAATTGAGCTTGAGTAGATGGGAGAACAAACCATGATCCCAACCACTCAAGCTACAAACTTAGGCCACCTTTGTAAAGTTTATCTAGCGGGAACCTACTCTTCAAGGCTTATCATAAGAGGCAAAACCCTTGGAATTTAACTTGGGTGGATGGGATAACAAACCATGTTCCCAACCACTCAAGCTACTAGCCCAAGCCACATTTGCAAATTTTAGCGATTAAATCACTAAATTAGGGTATAATTCACCAATTTGATACATTAATATATAAATATAACTTTTTTTGCTTTTATGAATCCTATTATCAAGAGCCCCAAGGATTTTATCTCAATTGGTCAAGTCTTCATCATTAAAGCACCTTTGTTATTGAGAGGCCACAAGTTCAATTCTTTCGACACTCTAAAGGTCATGCTCCATGGTTGAGTTGACAAGAGGTGATCCCTTCGGTTAGATTTAGCTAGGACACATATTTTTTGGAGTTAGATTTAGCTAGGACACATATTTTTTGGAGTTAGATTTAGCTAGGACACATATTTTTTGGAGTTAGCAGTCACCTATAACACTCTAAAGGTCATGATCCATGGCTGAATTGACAAGAAAAATTTAGCGATCACCGTATAATAATAATAATCACATAGAAAAAAAATCATATTATCGATAAAAGGATTGTAAAACATTAATCGTATTTTATTTTATTTTTTAATTACAATATTTAGTATTTATATATTTTTCCTTTTTATTGACATTTATTTCAAATTATTTTTAATAATAAATAAATAAATAAATAAAAATCAAATAATTAATCTTATAAATAAAAATGGGTAATTTTTTGAATTCCTCTTTTCTATGTATCTAGATGTTTTTATTAACAACCATCATAGATCCATCTTTCTAACATGAGTCAAGAGGGATCAAGTTTCTTCATGTGCAAACTTCTTTAGAGTGTAAAATACAAGTGTTATTTTTCATTGCTTAAATTGTATTTTTGAATGCTACAAAGTATATATATATAGATATAGGTAAATTGTATTTTTGAATGCTAAATAGAGTATATATAGGACCAAATAAATGTTTTAACCACAAAACTTAAAATTTTCATGATATATACATAATTTTTTTAAAATAACATATAATGTATACACATTTGACATTAAATTTTTTTACATAAGATGTACATGGAGACATTTTATGTTGCAAATTAAAATGATTTTTTTATTATTAACACATTTTTAAGTAAATGTCAATATTAATTGGTATTAAAATATTTTATCAATAACTAAATTATAAGATTTAAACATCTTAATTACAACATATTCATTTTTTTTATTATATCATTTTCTATTTAGAACATAATTTTTAAGTTTTATTTTTATTTTGAAGGGAATGGACTGACAAACTTACACATCCTTCTCATATTGGGTTGTAGAATCCTTCTCATATTAGGCTGTAGAATGAGCCTCTCGGCTCAATAATTGTGTGGAGAGGCGCTCTCCAGTCCAATATGGAAGATATTTTGTTATGTTTTTGACTAGGTAAAATGACATAAAAATAAAAACAAATAAAAATTATGAATTATTAAAATAAATAAATATAATAAAATTTACCATTGACATTTTTTGGGCTTGACAACCCATGGTTTTTCCAATATACATATACATATACATACATACGTATATATATATATATGTATGTATGTATGTATGTATGTATGTATGTATATATATATATATATATATATATATATATATATATATATATATCACACCATTGTTCATCCATATTAACCCTGGATCTATGAAGCACCGAGAGGGATCAAATCTCTCAAGTTTTGCACTCAAAAAAGAGGTTTTCACCTTGAGAGATTTGATCCATCTTGAAGCTTGATAGATTTGGAGTTAAGATGGATCTAGACTAGTAATAATACCATTTATTGCGCTGAGAGACTCTCTATAACCCAGTATGGAGGACATGTTATAATGATCTACAACCCAGTATGGAGGAGATGTTGTAATGATCTACAACCCAGTATGGAGGAGATATTGTAATGGTTGTAAATAAATGTAAACATTTAAATGTGGGCTCAATATAAGTAAAATAATACAATAAGTAGACATAATATCAACTCAATAAAAAATTTAAGAAAAAAGTGAAAATTAGTAAATCCACTCCCCTCTAGATTTGAACCTAAGATCTCTTATAAGGAAGCACATGATGCTAACTATTACGCTCCTGAAGCTAGACAACGCTAATGAAAGAGTTACACTACAACACTACATATAAAGATTTTATTTTGATCCTAAAGTTGCAATGAAATAAGTTGTTCATAAATTATAGAATTATGCATATCATTTTTGTTTGTGAAATTATTTAACTATAAAATGTTTAACAAAAATACCTATAGTTTTTTTTTTTTAAGTTAGGTTGCACTTGTATTACTTGATCAAAAGGAAAAATTTACAAATATATATGTATTCGTCTATGACTAGGGAAACCAGAGTAGTAGCATAGTAATAAGTGTGAAGTCGCAAAATTTATGCCAAATGTTTTATAATACTGGTCTAAGTAGCATAGTTTGCATTTATATAAAATATTGAAAAATAATAAATAAATAAAATATAACACAAATTAACGACAATGTGTGCTTTCCTATAATATCTACTAAAACTAAAAAAATGATATAACATAGACCATGATTAACCTGCAGGATAATCCACCTGGGTGGGAGCTAGTGCTTGTTCATCATCCTCACTATTATATAAGTCCATATTTACAAGTTTCTTAGCCAACACTGAATATTTGTTGTCAAATCTTTTGTCTTATTACTGCAAGGAATTCCTTCAAATATTACTCTTAGGATTTACTTCGCTCCACCGGGACTTTTCCCATTATAATCTTCATCTACTAGTGTAAGTCGATTTTTTGCATGTATTAGGTTTGTCTAGAATGTTGTATTTCTTCTATCAGATATCCACTACCCAATGATATCCTCTGCCTCAATATATGACAGGAATCTGGATTCTACTTGAGCCTCTAATTCTACTAGATCCATCTCTTCATAAGCAGATTGGGAGGTACATTCCAAATAGTGAAGAATTGAATCTTGCACATTAGAATTGGGATATTGTTTCAAGAGGCTCCTCTTTTCTGGCATATCCATGAAAAGAGAACAAATGACCATGCTGATGCATGATTTATATAGGAGATATGTAAGGGAAGGGGACTAAGATAAAGGTGAGTGGGGAAGAGAAGGATGAAGAGTCAAAAGAGGTTGAGGACCAAGCATAGTATATAAGCAGGGAAAGTGCCAAAATATAGACCAAGAGAAGAAAGAACTAGAGGAAATGGAGAACTATATGTCAGAAAGAGAGAGGTGGATAAAAAATCCACTTGAAAAACATTTAGACAAGTGAAAACCATAGAAAAACTAGTAATACAAAGGGAAACCTACCTAAATTATGCCGCAAGTGAGGTAACCACCATTGATTGTGTAGCATACCCAACTCCTTAATGCTTGATTAAGGGATATGGAGTATGGAGTCCCTACCTCCAAGTTTAATTTATGGAGATGAGGATTGTGAAAATTATATTCCTTAAATTATCGTAAAACACATTTCTAGGACCACCATTAGCTTCTATTGGTTGAGAGATTTCCAATGATATAAGCGTCATCCAATTTCATGCTGTAAACACAATGTTATTTCTCATAGAATGTTTTACTTCATAGGATACTTCAACATTCATACCCTGCCACTTGGTAGACACATAGTGGTCCTTATCCCCATGTCACCACCATGCATTTCCATGTCAACTATGTGACATCGGCCCATCCAATCCACATGATGTCATATTTTTTTGACCGACCCCTCAAGTTAAAAATTGTTGGTATACCTTGGCTTCCACTTATTTTTATCTCAATTTGATCTAAATAAAAAATCATTAATTAATTGGACTCCACCTTCCCATTTGTTTCCATTTGTGTTTACTAGGTCACTGGGCCCCTTGGCCACTAAGCGGCATAATCCAAGTATTTTATGAAATTTAGCCTGACCCATTAATAAAAATTAATCGATGGAATGATCTCCATAGATGATAAAATTATCAAGATTCATAAATATTGATGGTTTTTGGTATAGATACGATGTAATACCCAATGTTGATAGTCCTACATCATAATATCGTGAAGTACATGTCATATCTACCTTGGTTGCCACCTGGATGCCAACCTAGTGCCACCATACACTCTTATCCACATCATGCCACATCTTCTCACCATGTTGACATGCCATGTGGTCCCAAAGATGTTTTGTGCCACATTATCAGGACATGTCAACATGTCATGGAATCATCTCATTAACATTCCTTGGCATGATCTCACCAACATGCCATGTCACCATCATACAACACGAAGTCCTACCATATTGGTTTCCACCTCTACACCTTATTGGATCTATCATTATCAGGAGGAAACACCAATAACTAGTTCTTTGAACTACCAATACTTGACCTCCTGACTCACAATTGTCGATACCCCATTACATAAAAAGTAGATAACAAAGGTATTGATATTTGATATTGACCTGCAAAAATATCTCTATTAGTCAATATACATACTAAGTCCATCAATATTGGTGGTTTTTGCTAACCAATGTTTGGAATATATCTCAATATCCTAATCCTAATATGCCAACATTCCAACCCCCAATACTTGAAAGTTGATAACTACATTCACTTGATGGAGATTCCCTATTATTAAATGGTCGCGTCGATAACTGCTAGTATCAAGTATTTTTGTGATATCACGCACATCACAAAATCTCGATTTTCGAAAGGCCCGAAAACTAATAATATGAAGTATCTATTAGATATGAAGCTCATTTTCTGGCATAAGTTTAGGACTGACAGTGTCGATGAGAAAAATTGCTAGTTGATATATGATCTTTAAAGGCCCTATAATTGAAGAGTTTATACATCAATATCCAACTCTCAATCTCTTATACTTTTGAAATTATGCCCCTCATGCATCTACCTCTTGCTCACAGCTCTCCATTGACCCATGTGACTAGGGGTTAAGGCTAAAGCTCTAATCCCCAATTTTCAAATATTGTTGAAACCAGGTGACCAATCCCTAAAATTATTCTTAAGCTTATACAGGGAGTTTCTCAACCTATCGTATGCAATGAAAATGGATTTGATAAGGAAATGGTCTACATAAATATTCATGAGGTTGAAAAGGTCCTCACTAACCATATGTTGGAGAATCTAGTATGGAAGTTATTTAAACAATTCTCCTTACCATTGATAGCTGATTGTGAACTCATATTATCTTATTATTATTATTATTATTATTTTCATCAAACATTATCAATACCATAAAACATAAATATCATAAAAGACAATGGATACAAGATGTAGGCTGCAAGCCAGAGAAAAACCCCTCCAAAGGGGAAAACCTGGAAACAAATTCTTCTCTTCTTATAGAATCATATCAAATGAGAAATCCAAGACCCAAATGTGAGGACCAAGTTCGCTCACAAGCCCCAAGTCATCCCTCCTTCAAGCCTTTCAACAATTCAAAGTCTTTTCAAGTCAAATGTAGCCAAACCCTTCAAAAGCTGGTCAAAATTTCGATTACGGCCCCTGCAACAAAATTTAGGCCTCCTGAAACAAAGCTGTGATTTTTGGCCCTCCTACAACTCTGAAATTTCTCATGTGTGAGGCTTTCTAAGGCATATTCTCTCTCTTTTGACCTTGATTTTTTTTTCCTCTTTGCTTTGAATTCTCACTGATTTTTTCTTCTTCTTGCACAAGAGATCGAACTTGCTTGATGTGAATGCCAAATGAGGTTGAAATTCTCTTATATATACACATCTTAGGAGGTGGAATTTCACCAAACATGGGCGACTTGAAGAGGCAGGGCTGACTTGGTCTTGTAGGGACAACAATTAAATTTTGACTCAAAATAAAATTTTCTTTCACTTTCTTTTCAAATTCCAAATGGGACTTGACTTCAAAACATATGAAAAATATTCATTTTAATTGAAAAAACCTAGAAGAATGAAGAACATGCTTGATTTAGAAGACAAATCAATTTGAGCATGAAACCCATGCTTAAAATAATATTTATTTTTCTTCTTTTTACAAAAATATAAAATGTCATAAGTACAAAGGTAATTATAAACACTGAATCTAGTTACATTCTCCAACACTCCCTCTTAACTAGGGAGGTATTCATACTTACATAAATGGTACAAGGATTATCTCAAAGTGAAATATTCTCATAAGAAGAGTCAGATTGATAAGCCATATTTAAGCATCGACATCATAACCAACATTTTCAACATAGTGAGGCCTTGACTAACAAGCTCTATCTCGCCACTAGATCAGAGCACAATGTTGGGAGGCTTTACGTGAGACACTACACTACCTATCAAAGTACATACCCCATATGGATGTTCACTTGGTATGTGCTTCTAGGACTATTCTTATCTTGGATTCCAAATCCTCAAAGAATATCATTCCTCTTCTACCAATATTGTCTTGGATACCCTATCCAATCCTCAAAAAGTGTCGGTCCACAATATTACTTCCTTTCTTGGATTTCCTAATCCTCAGAGTATCAATCATAGAAGCTTCATAGATTTCCTAATCCTCGAGGAGTATCAATCCTAGATGCATATCCAATCCTCCATTTTCAATTCTCCCTCCATGGCCTTCACTAGACGTACAACTATTAGTCATGGCCTAGTGCATGACACATGAAGAAGAAAGTAAAATCTCCATCATCACTCCCTCTTAACCAAAGAAGAGATCCTTATTCCCTCGTGATCAATTAATAGATACTTACTCCTTCTCAAACATTAACGATATTACTTACTCTCTCTTAAGCATATACGAGGTTCCTCACTTCCTTTTAACTAGGAATACATAACCAAAATCTCTTTAACTTGTCTCAAACTTTATCAATACATCAACTACTAGTTCTTTCATGAAGATCTTCAAGTAGCTACGCAAGTCCTCCTTTTCTTTGCATCTCATCATATTGAGATTTTATCCTTCAAAATTTTATGGAGCCAAAATATTTCTTTAATTTGTGACATGGTTCAATCCTTCAAAATCATTTCATATCACTATCCTCTAGTCGTCATCAATAAAGGAATTATATTGAGCCAATCAAAGTAGGGCTAGTCGTAACTCCCTCTAAACATGAAAGTGATCTTAATTTTCATCGAAACAAAAACGTCATGCTATTTTTTTGTACTACTACCTTTCAATCCCAAGATGATGGAAACATCTTGGCCATATAATCCTCCAAGGATCATCAAATATATTCACTCCATCCATGTATTCTTTGAATTGAGTTCAAAACAAACAATTGTAGGCAAACTTTCCTCAACTGCTATTATGCATTTCTGCAACATTCTTCTAGGTATAAAAACCATATACCAACGAGATAACCCAAACAAAAAAATATCATAATTACCTCATCATGGTGGCCTTTTGTCAAGATATCAGATTTTTCTTATGTGTTTCCTTTGATATCAACATCCTTCTACATGGTCTATCTCCATATTCTACAAAAAAAAAAACTTTCTCCATGCTTTCGATTTTCAATCAAAGTGCCTATGGAACGAATTAATCAACAAGCTACAATATCTTATTCCCTAGAGTTTTCATTGTCAACTCTATTTATTTCTTCAAGAGACCATATTTGACGTTGATCAATATAATCATGTCTAAGTCATGTTATCTTATGGAAGATTCTTGATATTTTTCCATTTCAATAAATACCATACCCCAGGCATCAATTAACCACATGAAAGACCTATCATTCTCATGTTACCAAGCATATTCTTGCGATCTTCTCTTCCCCCAATATTCCTGTAGGTATGAATTCTATCTACTAGTGAAGAGTTACTAAAGATGTGCATACTTCTTCTTTTATATTTTCATCTAGTCATCCTTCCCTTCAATGAGCCTGATTCTATCCTTTTCAAAGATAAATTTCCATATTTAAGAGAAGAAATACTTCAATTATGTATTTCGTACTGTAACTTGACCATCATCATCCCTTCGTCCTTCAATATTATTTTTTCCATACTAAATGGAATATATATCAGTCATGTCATAATGCTTCTTCCAAATATTAAAGAGCCTCCCTAAAATATGGTTCTATTTGGAGGATATCGATGACCCTTTCTGTAAGATGACTACCTCTAACATTATGTTAGAAAATAATTGTATGAACTAGGATGCGCAATATGGTCCAAATATTCTCATTCTTGTCAGCAAGATGACTTCTTCCAAAGAAATTTGATCATGTAGAATCTAAGTCTTCTACTACCATATGTTTCCTTCTATGATGTCATGCTTCACAAAACCCAAGATTCTTCTAAAGAATGCAGTGATGTGTGCCAATCTAACAGTTATAACAAAAGAAAGACAAACTGCAAATAAAATTGATAGGGATGGAGCTTCTTTCAATGGTATAGATCCTTGGGATATTAATCTTTTGATTTCCTTTTAGGTTATTTCTTTTCTTCAGCTAAATGAGCCCCACTCCTTTCCTTCCTTTTGTATTTTTCCTTGTTTGGACAATCTCGCTTAAAATGTCCATATTCATTGCATACATAACATTGTACCTTGGACATATCATGTTTTCCTTTAGAATTTACAAACTTTCCTTTATTCTTCTTATATTTGACAACAAATGCTTGAGACTTTTCATTTGGTTCGGTGTCATCCTTTGCCTTCAGTATTGTTTCTTCCAAGATACATTGAGCCCATAGTTCATCAAAGGGAGTATTATCTTTTCTTGAGTAGACACTAGTCACAAAACTACTCCATTCATATGGCAAAGAATTTAGTACACAAGTAGTCATCTTTGAATTGGAGATGACTTCCCCAAGCCCTTGCAATTGGTCCCTCAATTGTGATATATTCATAAGATATGAGGCCATATCTTCATTCTTTGACATCCTTGTTTTATATAATTGATTCCTTAAGGATATTTTTGACCTAAGGTACTTGTTACACATCATTTTGTCACCATGAAAATTTACGGTTAAAATGGATCTATCACCATCCATACACATGTTTCAATGCACTCCCTTGCAAGTCAAACATCTATATTCATCATGAATTTTGGGTAAAATGGCCTTTTAACAAGTTTAGCATGACTTGTGCACCTAGTTGGTTTCTACACATGCACAATTTATTCCATTGAAACCCACGTAGAATTGTACTTTGTCTTCCATTACAGACTGCACACATGACTCATTGAAAAGTAAAAATAAAAAGTAGGTTCTAAAAGCCTTGTTGCGTGAATATATCCCAACTAGAAGATTCTTGTTCATATATATTCAAGCCAAACCCCTCTGAACATGAAGCTAATTCCCTTGGATCAAGGAAGCCTAATCCCATTATTAATGGATCTCATCTCTCTTTTGTGGATATGAAATCTCCTCCATTTTTCCTATAAATTGAGTAGAGGCTAGAGGGTTAGGGGAGTTCACAAAAGGTAGTATTATGCTAGCAATTTTGGATTGGGAAGCTTATCATCCAAGGAGAAGGATTTGAGGCATTTGAGAGGAACCTTCATGACATCAAGGCAAGGTTGTAAGGATCTCATTTTATCTCTGAATTACTAGATTTGAATCATTTTTCTCATTGTGTTATCTTATTGGAATAATGCATGGTTTATGTTATTTATGTATTCATTAAGGTAATTTAAACTTCTAATCTCCTTGATCATTAGATTAAGCTTGTTTTAGATCATTATATTGCATATTCCTTTGATCCCTTGTATGTTTGTGTTTGCAGGTCTCATCAAAGCATTGCGGAGCTATAACGGGATGGAACAAGGATCTTCATCAAGCATTTCACAAAGAGGTAAGAGCGCCAATCTCTTTCTTTAGTTTTAATTATTTAAATGGATTTAGCTTATGGAAAGAGATATTCTTATGTCTCTCTATTTATAGTTTTCATTTAGGAATATAGGGAGATCGCTTATGTCCACAGAAAGGATTTGTCTGCATAACAAATTGGCGACTCCACTTGGGAATGTCTTATTTCTCTAGTTTTTCCTTGTGTTTGCTTTCCAATTTTTCTTGTTTGAATGCATAGGAATGTTGGAAAAATTATGATGTTTTAGATCCTATGGGTTGACAAGAGTTGATTTTATTTTTTTGAAAATTCCTTCACCTGCACAGTTATGTTTCAGCAACAAAGCGTATATTTGCTCGGTTTGTTCTCATCAACAGTGCGCATGCGCACTGGATTGAACTGACTACCTGCACAACACTTTGAAATTTAAAAAAAAATAATATTTCTTCTGATCAAATTTTAATTTTTAATTTTTTAATGGTCATTTTACTTGTTTTTATCTTCAGAACCATTTTGTGAATTTGTTGAGTGCCATAGTGAAGCCTTTTTTGGAAGTCGTCATGTTCACATTTTTTAGTAGGGTTTGATTTGGTATGCTTGTTGATTCATCAAAAAAGGATAGGTTGTTGTTTGAAATAATCGTCTAATACACCAAATTTTTTAGAAATATTACTTGTCTGAGTGAAATATTTTGCTTATTTATGAAGAATGTTCTAGATTAATGAAGTTAGGGTTTTCTCAAAGAAGTAGTGTTTTTATGAAAAGTGCTTATGTTTGCTGAATATCAAAAGTGAATTATTCCTTTTTTCAATGTGAAGTTTACACTTGTAGGCATCATTAATTAAGATCATTTATTAAGAAAATTTATTTTTTTTAGAGTTTTGTTGGCTTTTCCATCAAATTTGAAGAATTGTAAGTGATTGTTTGTGAAAGAGATTTTGTATGTTTATTTGACTTAAGCGAATTGAAATTTACGTTTAGTTTATGAAACTGAATAATTTTCAAAGTGACATTGGCATTTCATGAAAAAGAACATTTTGGGATTTTTAGTTTTGTATTTATTTTTGTAAAGCAAAGGACCTCTCACTTTCGCTTCACTAGGAATTCATCGAAAGAAAAATATCACAAATTCATTTTTGAATGCATTACAATATTTTGAGTTGGTCAAAATATCATCAGTTTCACCTTCATATCCCTTTGAGTAAGTAACAACCAAATAACACAGCGGTAATTAAAATCAATCTAGATTTTTTTTACATTTTTAGGGTTCATTCCACCAACATAGATCAGGTTAGTGCTTTGGAATAGGGAAATGAGTAAACTTTCGAAAGCTATAAACAAACAATAGAATCTTGCGGTAAGGAGTAAATCAAGTTATTACAGTTTTTCTCTAGGATTATAACACAAGAGTTAAGCACGATGTCATATCGGACCCGGTGAAGTAATCGTACCTTATTTATTGACAAAGATAGAAGATTTTCACACATTACAAACAATGTAGAAAGGTACTTGGGGTCACTTGTTAGTAAACCTCGGATCTACCATGTCGAGGAGATTTCAAGGGGATTGAGCTTAGTTACTCTTCCCTTGCGTGTACGTTGGACCTGTGACTATCCCCTTAGGTTGAATTGTTATAGTTGGTAACCTTTGAGACCATAATCTTAGGGATTTTTCCTAATGTGATGGTAGAGGGAAGGTCTCTTCTTTACCTGGAACAAACGTTTACTATAATCACTTGGAGTTTTTGGAGGGTAATTTTCACTCGAGATGGCATAAGAGGAGTTAATTGCACCATATTGTTTCATTAAGCAGGTTGTCAGGGTAACTAGTTCCATCTGCTATATTTTCACACTGATTTCTATGACACTGGATTTCATCACCAACTAGTGATCTCGCTGTGACAAAAAATATTTGTGTGGTTTGAATCCTAGATTTTCTAGCGCGTGTTCATGGAGAATGCATGGTAAGCCCCCTGAGTATACATTGAGTCAATTATAGAAAATTAAGTCTAAAAGGGAAAAAATAAATAGGATTTGGGTCTTCATATCAACCTGAAACGTTTATTATGGTACAATATGAAACTGAAGTGAATCAACCTCAGGGATTTGAAATAGACTTAGAGAAAACTGAAATGGTAGAATTTGTCACTGGTGAGGCCTCAGATACACAATCAACTTAGCCAAAAATTTCTCAACCCGAGTTTCCTTCAAAATCTATAGCCCCTACTCCTGCTCCGCGTTCACCCAAAGTAAAACTCATCATTACCGAGAATATTCCTCCCAGTCTCATTAGTATCGAAGATATTACAAAAGATGAAGAAGAAGAAACTCCAAGTAGTCCAATTTTTTTCAATGAACAAACCTTTCCTCTTGACCTTCCTCTTTCTCCTTTTCGACCGAATGCTTGGTACTTACACCTTTGACTTTACATATTCATCTAGTTATGGTCATCCATGTCATCGTATTCCTTTTTACTCTTTTCCCAGAAATATTATGTAAGAAATGACTTTTGGAAGTATGTCTACTGATACATCCATGTTTTTAACTTCTCCAGAAACATTTTTATATGGTGGTCCTTCATTTCCTCCTCGATATTAGTCACTTACTGGGACTTTTTCAAGAGTGTCTCCTTCTCCTTAAATTTATACTATGTCATTTGGTTTAAAAACTTATGCTTCCCAAGACATGACCTCAAACCAATACATTCATATGATTTCCAACGTTGTAGGTCCTCAAGTTAACCCAACAAGTGGTTATAATCCGCCCGAGGGGAAACAAATTCCACCTAGAGGGCAACCTTTTGTTGGTTATTATCCTACAGTTGTAGGAAAACCTCTAGTTAGAAACTATGAAAGTTATCTTCTGATGCATCAATATGGTTTAGTTCAACCCTTTGTGTCACAACCCTTAGTAGGAACTCCTTATCCAGGGATGAATACTATCTGGAATCCTTCGTTCACTCAATAGTCTTTGCAAGGTACTTCGTAGATTCCCATTTATCAACCTTCTTAGTCAACTGGACAACTTATTCATACTCAATTCTAACAACCTTTTCATGGAAATGCTCAAGTTAACCCACAGGTATTTGTTCAACAACAGAGTCAGAAACTTGGTCCAATTAGTCCACATACTCCTATCCAATCCACTACAAAAACATATGTTTAACAAACTAGTACACCTCAAACACCGTTCTCAGGAGTGCCTCAAGTTTCTACTCCAATTACCCCTCAAGTATTAATGAAACCTATTACACAGGCTATCCCTTAGACTTCATTTTATCAAGCTGGACCTATAATCCATTCTATACCTCAAATTACTTTGGGACAACCTGGCATAGGAAATTTGCAAGAAAATTTTCAAACCCATCCTTTTTAGAGTCCATTATTTCAAGGCCAACATTTTCGAGGTCAACCTTATCAAAGTCAGTTCTTTCAAGGCCAACCCTTTTAAGAGAAATATCAATTGGGACATTTGGGACAAAATCCATATTTCTAGAGTCAACCATACACTGGTCATATGTTTCAGATATCGTCTCAACCTCAGTTTGGTATGGATAACCCTCGTTACCTTAGAGGTTTGCAAATCCAAACCTTTGAGACTATTCCAGGATATCCTCCTCCAGGTACTAGACTTATCCTGCAGGGTTATCAGTTTCCATAGAAATATCCTAACCGACAATTACCATTTATTGCAACCTTGGATTTATTAGATTTGTCTCGTCTGACAAATGATATGATTTACTATTTTCCTTTTTAGCCGGAAAGTCCCACCAAGTTTCCCAGTGATATTTAGAAATTTGAAGGTAAATTGGGAGAGGACCCTTCAAACCATGTCATGACGTATTATCTTTGGTGCGCATTTAATTCATTAATCAATGATTCCATTCGACTACAACTTTTTCAACGAACCTTAACTGGTTTAGCTATGAAATGGTACATTGAGTTACCACAATATTATTTTCACAATTTCAATGCCTTAGCCACTGCTTTCTTGACCCATTTTCAGTTACCCATCCGTTATGATACTGGTACCATACATTTCACCTCATTAAAAACAAAATTCGTCTACCTATATATCCGATCATATCCATGAATGGAGGCGTAGATGTCGTTTGGTTAAAGTTTTAATTCCAAATTAGATTTTGGCTTAATAGTTTACCAAGTCTTTACTTCCAGTAATTACTGAAGATTTTGCCAACGAAGGAAGAACAAGTTATCGCTCGTATCCAATATTTGGACCTAGCTTACACACAGTCTGACACTTTGTCTGAAATTTTTTTGGATTTTCCTGACCCTATTCAAATAACAACAACTCCTTTTGGCTCTCACGCCATAGACAATGTAATCGATTCTGTTAGTACATATAAGAGTAAAAAGAAACATTCCAAATATAATACTCTGATTATAACTTTACCAGATTCAACTAAAGGAAACTCTTCTCCCGAAAATACTTCTGAGATTAACTTTGTAGATTCATCTACCTGTAAAAGTAAATCGATTGGAGGTAAAAATAAGGGGAAGGGTACAGTGAGAGTATTATCATGACTTTGGATGAATTTCCATGGAACTATCATCATAATCTTTCATCCTTTTTACTTGAACTTGATAAAATCAAGAATGATTTTTCATCCATTTTTTTGACTGAGATTTTCGATAGTCGTCAATTTCCTATGTCAATTCTTCATTCTGATTTAGAAACGAATTTAGGAAATATATCTTCAACGATACTAATTGACATTTATGTTAAGCCTGGATTACTGAAAACATTCATATAGGCTCTTCTTTCTCCCTTGACGAAATCAACACGTATAAGGCCCTCTTTCAGGAATTATGCGACATTTTTTCCTGGTCCTATGAGGAAATGCCAAGAATCGATCCCAATATTGTGATTCATGAAATTAAGACATACTTGGATGCTAAACCTGTCAGACAAATATTACTTCCAGTTCATCCGCGGAAAGCTGCTGCTATTAAGGTTGAAGTTGAAAAATTATTCAGAGTAGGTTTTATTTAACCTGTTCACTTAACTGATTGGGTATCCAATATTGTTCCAGTGAACAAGAAACATGGGACTATTTGAGTATGTGTTGATTATAGGGACATTAGTAAATCTTGTCCAAAGGACAATTACCCTAACTATTATGTCAAATAAATTGTTGACGATTGTGCCAGAAATGAAATTTTTTCATTTATGGACGGATTTTATGGATATAATCAGATAAACATACTCCCTGCCGATCAGCCAAAAACTGGGTTCATCTGTCCATGAGGGATCTTTTCCTATCGCAAAATACTGTTTGGATTGAATAATGTTGGCGCAACTTTTCAAACTGCCACATCTTACGCATTTCACGGTATCAAGCATATTATGCAACCCTGTTTGGATGACTTACCGGCTCATTCATTGAGATGACAAGATCACCCTATGCATTTGAAAGCTATTTTAATTCAATGTAGGCATTACATTTTTCATTTGAATCCATATAAGTGCGTATTTTGTGTAAAATGAGGATGATTATTGGGATTTTTCGTTTTAAAGGAAATTATTCGTGTCGATCCACTTAAGGTCGAGGCCATTGTCAATATGCCTCCTCCTTCCAATCCTCGCCAAATCCAAATTTTGTAAGGGAAAGAAAACATTTTACGTAGATTTATTCTTAACTACACCGATTTAACTAAAGGTTTTACTCAACTTTTGAAAAATGGCATTCCATTCATTTGGGACGAGCTTGCTAAAATAAGCTTTTGATGCACTGAAAAATGTGCTGACCCATGCACCATTACTGCATCTGCTTGATTATCATCAGGATTACTTTTTGTATTTAGCCTCATCTAATGCCACAATTTGCACAATGTTAGTTCAGGAAGATGAATATGACACTGAACATTTGATCTAATATTTGAGTAGGAATCTCACGAAAATAAAAATCAAATATGAACATGTGGAGAAATTGGCCTTGGCAGTGGTTCACGTTGTTCAACGTTTTCATCACTAAATACTTTTACCCAAAACAACTGTGATCTCTGATTACAACCCTATGATGTACATTCTAACTAAACAGTTGCTAGGGGGGAAATACTCTAAATGGATTGTTATCCTACAAGAGCTTGATTTGGAGTTTGAAAGATAAAACTATAAGAAGTCATTGGTATTTGCTGAATTATTATGTGACTTTCCCTATACTAAATCTGAAATCGTGGCAGAGGATCATCTTCCCGATCAATCCCTATTTCTAATTAGTACTCTAGATCCTTGGTATGGAGATATCATTATATATCTTCAAACTCAAACTTTTCGGCCCCAATTTTCACGAACTTACCATCATAGAATCTGGCACCAATCCCAACAATATACTATTGTTGGCAATACTCTCTATCACCGTGGTGCTGATTCTATATTTTGACGTTGTTCAATGCATGAGGAAGCTGAGAAGGCCTTAAATGACTACCATTTGGGAGAGTGTGGTGGTCATATGTCAGAGTTTTCCACTGCCCAAAATATATTGCGGGCTAGCTATTTCTAGCCATCACTCTTTAAAGGTTGTATAACTGTGGTTAGAAAGTGCCATAATTGCCAAATTTTCGATCGTAAGATGTGTTCTCCTCTAGCTCCTCGTCACCCAATCATAGTTGTCGGTCCATTTGAAAAATGGTGCATCGATTTCGTTACCTGTAACCCTCACTCAGCCAGGGGGAGTGGGTATATTATTCTTTCCTTGATGGAATTATTTTACGAAATCAGTCAAGGCGATTCCTACATTCAAGAACAATATTGAAACCCAAACTATTTTCATATTCAATCACGTGATTTCTAGGTTCAACGTACCCCAAACCATCATTACAAACCATGGTAGCCATTTTCAAAAATTTTTGATGACTGAGATTTCTTCTCAACTCGACTTGTGCCATGACAACTCTACTCCTTATTATCCACAAGCGACTGGACAAGTTGAGGTTGTAAACAAAGTTTTGACCAATATGATCAAAAAAATCATCAACATTCATAAACTTAAGTAACACACCATGCTTTTTAAGCCTTGTGGGCATACCGTACCTCTGCGAAAACATCGATTGGCTTTCCTCCCTTCCAACTCGTTTACGATTTAGAGGAAGTCTTGTTGATTGAGTGTGAAATTTCATCATTAAAACTAGCCATTGAGTTGTTACAAGCTACCTCTATAGATGAAGAAATTTTTTTATACTTCCCACAACTAGATGAAACTCTCCGTAACACTGCACTAGCTAGCGAGGCTCATAAGAAACGTGTTAAGGTTCAATATGATCGAAACGTCAATACTCGCATTTATTCGGAAGGTGACCTAGTCTTGGTATATGATCAAGCACATGATAAACTAGGCGCTGGTAATTTGAACCTATGTGGCATGCTCCTTACATTGTCAAATGTGTACTAGCTAAGGGGGCCTATGAATTAGTTGATTATAATGGAGTCTCTTTAGGAGAGCCCAGAAATGGTCTGTACCTAAAGAGATATTATCCATGATTTATCTTGTGGATAGTTTTTGTACATTACTTTGAGTTTTATAAGTGTGTTCTATAGATTTACATTTTTTGCGATTCCCTACTACTTTTCCTGCTTATCTTGAATTAATCCTGATTTTTAGATGTCGATGTTCCCTCATACTTACATTGGATTTGCTGATATGCTTGTCGTAGTAAACGGAATTTATCTTCTATATATTGAGTCATCGATTCACCCATTGATGAGTTAGTTTCCATTCATGGGTTATGCCTCAGTCAAACAAGGAACAACATAGCAGAATATAGTGCAGTCATTGAATTGTTATCTGATGCCATCACATTTGGAATTCTATGTTTTATCGTTAGGTTAGATTCACAACTTATTGTATTACATTTAAATGATGTATATATAGTTAAAAGTACAACAATGTTAAGAATGTTTTTATGGGTCCGTCTCTTGGGAAGGAAATTTTATTATATTGAATATCAACACATTTCAAGAAATTTAAACACATTAGCTGATGCATTGGAAAATTGCGTGTAAAATAGACATTTGCAACATTTGTAAATAAAAACATATTCATTCATATTGAACAAGATACACTGAGAATAAAAGTATTAGTTATCATTGGGTAAATTAGTCTATAGAGAGTGTGTTACAAAAATGTCATCCAAATACGTAAGGCTTTGTGGCCTTTATTATTTGAATATGCGGATACAAAAATAAAATGTAGCCCTAAAAGACTATCAACTATCCATGATGATGATCATGGTAGAAAAATATAGCACGAGCCACTTGGCGCAGCAGTTGCTTGATCGATCTTGGAACCCTAACCATGTGCCTCTGGTATGAGAGAGGCAAGTCATCGGTCACAGTCTCTGGGATATATAAAGTAAGGCTCTCCAAGTTGTGCTCCAACTCGATGAAAGTCTCTGCTTCATCTAAATGTGGTACTACAACTGTTACAGGCTTGTATCCTCGCATGTCAAATCGTCGTAGCTTTGCTGGTCGAGCTGGGACCACATCTGTATTAGCATTTTGAAAATTAGATTTAGATTTTAAAAACAAAATAAAAATTTAAAAACATTAAAACATAAAAATGATAATTTTTTACCTAAATCCACCCACTGCATTCAAGCTGGGAGTTGTATATCTGAATCGCCCCGTAGTCCATCCCTGCATATGGGAAGTATTCAATCATAAAAATTTGGCTTCCCAGCCACAAAGAAAACTAAGGAGTATATCTTACAATCTCGCCGCCATTTCCACCATGGTGAGCCATCAACGAAATGCACCGCAAGATACGTGGATCTCTGGGTCCTGTCTCATCAACGAGAATCTGTTGTGGGATGAGGAGTGGAATCCTCTCTAGGGAAAATGAAATAAGGATGGCACCATAACCAAAGTTCTTAAAATTTCCCTCCTTTTCTCTAGTAAGTTGTCCTTTCATATTAACAACCGTCGACTTCGAACACTCCACTACAATCTGCATCTGGGCCTTTGTGGCCATGTGAGGTGTTGCAATTCCACATAGTTTTGTGACCGTGAAATTGATAGTCCTTAAATCAAGTCGCTGAATGGTTTTGATATCTATCCTTCGATCCTTAAGAATTGACTTTGTGACAGAATATCGCCTCATATATGAAGTAGTAGTTTCCCCACCTGGTCTCTGGCCAAATAGAGAAATGTCACGCCCTCTACGGGACAACCCAATAAAAAAGTACATGTCATTGAAATCAATGACAAGGCGGTGATCCCCTACAATAAAACATTGTTCCTGGATATCCCAGGCCCTCACCAACCATGTTATGTTCTCTAACTGAGATTTCATTCCTGGAATGACCCAAAATTTGTAGAGACCACAATTTTTTAGTGCTTTCAGAGTTGTTGGGTTATCTATAGCTTCTGCATCATGAGTTTCATGTTCTCTCTCTCTCCACTCCAACATGGTTTCTCAAGTGTCCTGAAATTTAAAATTTAGGAGTGTTAGAACAATGATTGAGAGAATTTTGTGACTTTTAGGGTGTGTTTTTAGATATCTTTGAAAGCCCTCAGCCCCTTGTGTAGTTTTTCTTTATAGAGAGAGCGCATTTGTGTAGTTTATCAGTGGAGATAACTGTGCAAATCACGTGTTTGAATGTGTAAAAAATTACCGATGTGCGTGGCCTCGATGAAGGAAAACCACGCACATCTGTGGGTGGATATTTGAAATTACAACATACCCAAAAAATCAAACCAAAGCTTAAAAAAAAAATTAAACAAATTAAAAGAAAGATATGGAAGAGATTATTACCTGGAGAAGACGGTTCGTGGATTAGTCCACTGGTTTTATCGGAATCAACCTTTGAAGTTTCATGGTAAAAACCCTCTCACCGCTCTCAAATTGGTTATAAACTCAAATGGTAAAAAAATGAATTGCTTTTTCAACTTTTATAAGCTTTTTGGTGAATAAAATATTATTTTTTATGCCTTTAACCTTTTAAAAGTCAAATTTTGATTTTTTTGACCATAGTTTTAGCAGTTATGATGATTTCTCAAGTGTTATGTGCAGAATACAGGTTGCGACGTAAAAATGGACCATTTTGACTATGCGTAAACTTTTATTACTTTTTCGGGCTCTTGAAAAATACGAAAAAGTGAAACCCTAGAGTTCTCTTTCAAGCCCTTTTTACTCTCTAAACTTGAAAATATTTCCGAGTACTTGACTATTTGAACTCATAAAAATAAATGAATAGTCGTCTATTCAATATAAGTTTACCCCTTTTACAGAGTAAATTAGAATATTTACGAAAAAAGTATATGTTGACTAAGCATGGTCAATAGAGTTCTTTCTTGCATCATTTTATACCTTTTTAGGTTTGAGGGACTAAATTTACGAAAAATAACATTCGAAGTTTACTTACTTTTTTCTTCTGACTCCCTAAAAATGAAAAATGTCGAGTTTTTATTTCTCCTGACTCGTTAAAAATATACACTGAAAAAAATGAATGATTTTTATTTTCGTGTTTTTTCAAACTTTGTAAAAATGAAAATGAGATCAAGTTTACCCTACACTGGACTTGTAAAACTAAATAATACAGGACTTGTCAATCATAACGGGACCGAACAACTCATTCCTATGGTTCGTAAAAAATACTTCAGAGGACTCATTCGAAGGATGAGCTTACAGGACAAGAAAATGTTATTCTCCTCATGCTTGAAAAAAATAAAGAGGTACTTTCTAGTAATGATGGGGGTAACTTGGGAAAAGGTATTCATTTTTGCATTCAGTTAAAGGCGATATGTCACTCTTGAACACGACACTCTATCACACTTGTGTCTGGGTTGGGTAATCCATTTGTATTACAGTTAATCAAACCTCATTGAAAGTCTTTAGCTGGTTTTAGGTATTATCGTTGAGTCAAATGCTTCCAAGTCAATTGTCTTGTTGCCATGTGTTGAAGAGAATTTCAACCTCAATTCATGTTACTTTGCAAATATTAGCCCTCATTCGCGTCAGACATACCTTAGTCAGTCCTTGCAATACAATTCTTCAACTTGACATGAAGTCTCATGTATTAGGCCCTCCTGCGACGGATCACTTCCTATCGACTTCAAATCATTATATAGGAAGTTGATCTAGAAACCCTTTTTCAGTACCTTGAGACCTGCATGCCCTAATGGCAGGTTTCTCACCTTTGACATTAGGTTCTCATCATTGACCTTTAATCAAGTGATTCTATGAGTGTTCGACTACATATCACCTAATCAGACTTCATAGATTGTACTGAGAGTACCTTGAGAGCCATTTTCATTGCTGGTAGTTTCTCTCACACTTGTTAATGGTTCACATCATTGATTGGTAATCAAATGGTATCTGTCGTGTAAAAGTTCAACACATTTGTTCACATGGCCAGATTCATACTACGGATCGAGAGATGGAGATCAAGACCCTATATCTAGTTTCATATATCCTGGCTACGAGGAGTTATGTATTCATGATTGTATGTACATATTAATAAAAAATGGTTGTGTCCATACTGTGTCTATTATTGATATGATTCTATACTATTTATGTACTTATTCATTGATTTAGATTTACTTTGAGTATGGGAATGGCTACCTTAGTGATGATTATTTATATTTTCATTCTAATCCTTGAATGTGATGCAGGTGGATATTGGTGGCCACTTGCCTATTCCACTTGGGGCCCCACCATTATTTCTTTTAGTTTTTAAGTTTCCTTAATTGTAGCAAAGTTTACTATTTTTAGCAGTTTTTCAGGTCGTGAACTTCTAGAGCCGTTTTGAGGCCCTAAACGACATTTTTTTGGAAAAACTGATAGTAACATGGAAGCTCCTTTGATGTTATCACATCAAAGGTTGTATTCCTTGGATATATGTTTCTAAAAAGGTATTGTGTGCATCAAACAGAGATCGTATGCCAAAGTTACGTCCACGGGAATATCGATGTACCAATTTACCGAAACAGGGCCCATAGTTTTGGCGCTTCATATCCTAGGGTTAGGTTCTTGGATGTTTAGGGCTATCCATTATTTCTAAATAATAAATAGGCCCTCGAGCCTCATTGTAACAAAATTTATAGGCCTATAGCCACCACACATCTTCTCAGAGATAAGCTACCAACACCCTAGCTATTTTATTTCGATTATGTCTGTAAGCATATTCCAGTTATTTGTTATTAATGAAATGAAGTTTTATTTCTGTTGCATCTATGATTTCATATGTATTTATGTATTTCATTGTGTTCTTGCATAAATCCAAATTAGTGGTATCAGAAGGGATTTCTCTTTCGCAATCCTTCTTTGCAAGTCCCCAATGAGGTTAGGGTATAAGGAGTTAGGGTTCGATCTGGTTAAACCTTTGAAAGATCAGCCTCGCGAACCCCGATGACCGCCCGTGGGGGATAAAAGAAAGATGAGGGAGCAGGATATCCTATCCAAATATTGCTCAGGGAGGCCCTTAAGAAAAAAAGGAACACAATGATGGATAAATTTTCCAAATCCTTCAACGGCTGCCCACTAGTGGCGCATCTACATCCAGCAGTCACTCGGGAGGAACCAATCCTTTTAAGGTACAAGTAAACTTTGACATTCCCATATTTGAGGGCCAAATAGATGCAGACACCATAGATAAATGGTTGAATCTATTAGAAGGATATTTCTCAGTTCATGACTTTTCTGACTAGGAGAAGATTATTTTTGCACTCCTCAAAGTCGTCCCCCATGTCAAGGACTGGTGGGAAACCTACTGTGAGAAAAAGGAAGAGGGGGAACCCTCTCTTTTCTTGGCCATACCCACTTGGAATTATTTTTGAGACACCATTAAGGAACAATATTACCCCGTGGGGAGCTATGAGGACAAGTACATACAATGGACTACGCTGCAGCATCAAAGTGATCAAGATGTGCATGAGCTGACAAATATGTTCCATACCCTACACACAAAGTTGGGTATCAAAGATTCAGAGAAATATTTGGTGTTGATGTTCCACATTTTTCTACACAGATACATTCAGGAGGAAATGAATTTCCTTAACATTTCCTCTGTTGGTACGACATACCATTATGCTGCCAAGATTGAGCATAAATTCAAACAGAAGAAGCGATAATTTGGATCTGAGAATCAAAATCAAGGGAGAGGTGCCCCCAAATCGTAGAACAAAGGACAAAGCCAAGGCATGGAGGCCCAAGACAACCTGCCAAATTTGGAAGAAAATAACAAGCCCGTGAAGCTGAAGAAGGACACAGGAAAGTGGTGTGAGTTCCATAAGAGATCCACTCACAACACAAGTGAGTGTCGGGCCAAGCAGTCACCAGTGGTCGAGATGAAGGCTTCTAAGTCAGATGCATGCTCCGAATATAAGTTAGAACCTGACAAGGGGAATGACAAAGGGAAGCAGATTATCGATGCAGAGCCCAATGCCACCGTTGCCACCATGAAGATCCAGAAGGAGGAACCAAAAGATCCAGTTGAGGAGGAGCGTATCTTCCACTTCCAGATGTGGGTAAAGGGTTCCTTCCCTATTATAGTTCACTATCGACAGTGGGAGAAAAAAGAAACTCATTTCAGCAGAGGTCATGAAGCCATTGGGTTTGTCAACCACAACACACCCACAACCATACACCATTGGGTGCTTTCACCAAGGACGGTATCTTCGCATCATCCAACAGTGCCGCCTTCCCTATAGCATCAATCCCTTCACGGATGAGGTATTATGTGACATTGCTCCTCTTGATGTTTATGATGTATTATTAGGCCAACCATACTTATGGAAGCGACATGATGTGCATGAGTCCCGACCTCGTGCTGTTATTATTACTTTGGGCAATAAGTTGTATAGGATACCAAAGGTACCATTGCCTGTCGCTATCTCTTTGGTTAATGCAAAACAATGCTGTAAGCTAATTTCCAAAACCAGGAATTTTTTTTCCTCATGATCCACCCTCGGGGCAAGAAGAAGATTGTGGCCACGACCTCCAGACAGGGCTCCTACGCATGAAAACAACAAGTGAACAAGGTCGTGGAGGAGTATGGGGACATCTTCACCTCACCCACAGGGGTGCCTCTGCACTATCAGGTCAAGCACCCCATTGATCTGACCCTAGGTGCGCCACTGCCCAATGAACCGATCTATCGACGCTTTGTTCTGGAGAACGATGAAATCAAGAGGCAGATTCAGGAGCTACTGAAGAAAGGTCACATCCGGTCGAGTTCATCGCCTTGTGGGAGCTTGATCATGTTCGTGTAGAAGAAGGATGGGACTTGGAGACTCTGTATTGGCTATAGGCGCTGAACAAGATCACTGTATGGAATAGGTACCTGATCCCATAGATTGATGACATTCTGGACCAACTCAAAGTGGCAAAATATTTCAGCAAGATCAACTTGAAGTTCGGGTATCACCAGGTACCAATCAAATCCTCTGATGTGTGGAATACTGCCGTCAAAGCCAAGGAGGACTTTTTCGAATGGTTGGTCATGCCTTTCGGGTTGACGAATGCTCTCGCAACCTTCATAAGGTTGATGGAATACATACTGCTACCATTCACCAACTCATTTGCAGTAGTGTACTTGGATGACATCCTGATCTTCAGCCATACTTGGGAAGAGCACCTCCACCACATCCGACAGGTCCTCCATACACTGTGGCAATATAAGTTGTGTGCCAATATGGAGAAGTGCACTTTTGGAATGATCGAGGTTCAGTATCTGGGATACATTATTGATGAGCGGGGGGTACATGTGGATCTAACCAAGATCCAAGTCATTCGGGATTGGCCAACCCAAACCACTCTAACAAAGCTTCGCAACTTTCTGGGTCTTGCTAATTTTTACCGCAGGTTCGTGTTGGGATTCTCTCATATCACTTGGCCCTTGAGCCAAGTCACCAAGGGAGGAGCGACAAAAAAATTGTTTTGGTCGAAATTGCAACATAAGGCATTCGTATAATTGAAACATCACCTCTGCTCTGCCCAATTATCACATTACCAGACTTGCAACAACCATTTGAGATCAAGACAAATGCCTCTGACTATGCTATTGGGGCAGTTCTTACTCAACAGGGGCATCCAGTGGCATATCATAGTGAGACATTGTTAGACACAATATGAAAGTATCCCACTTATGAAAAATAAATGTATTCCATTGTGTAGGCTTGCTGGCAATGGAATCATTACATTTTGGGGAAGGAAACGGTCATCCACATAGACCATCGACCCCTACAGTTCATATAGATGCAAGGGAAGTTGTAGAACGATAGCCATCAGAAGTGGTACACATGTCTGTAAAAAATTCATTTGAACATCAAGTACAAGAAGGGCAACACCAATAATGTTGAATACTTCCTCAGCCAAACACCAATCATGGTGCTAACCATTGTTCTCAACTGTTGTGGGCAGGATACTTCTGATTGGTCACTTCTCTATAAGAGCAATCCAGAATTCGACCACACATACACGACACTCTTGGAGGGTATGCAAGTTCTAAATTTTCACCTCCAGAATCATGCACTACTATGTCACCTGGGAAAACTTTGTGTTCCTTTAAGCGAGCGTGCCACGATGATTTGGGAAGCGCACTACAGTTGGGTCACTGGGCATTTCGGGGTCGAGAAAACATGGCAGTACTTCAGACATATTTCTATTGGTTAAACCTTCGACATGATGTCAGGAAGATCATTAGATCCGGAACTTCTTGCACTATTTCCAAACTGACCATCAAGAAGCAAAGCCTTTATACTCCACTACCTACCTCTAGTCGACCTTGGGAATCCATCTCCATGGATTACATGTTGAGACTTCCTTCTACTAAGCATGGAAACTACTGTGTTTTCGTGGTCGTCACCAGATTCTCGAAGATGGCCATTATGGTGGCCTGCAAGAAGAATATCACAACAAAATCCATTGCTAAACTCTTCTTTGAACGAGTTTGGGTGCACTTTGGGATCCCATAGTCTATCATTTTAGATTAGGATAGTAGGTTCCTCAACACATTTTAGTCCAGCCTCTGGTCAATGCTGGACACCAAGCTCACGAAGTCCATAACCTTCCATCCACAAACTGATGGCCAGACAAAGGTCGTCAACATGATGATCGTACACATTTTGTGCATTTATAATTCAAAGCATCCATGCACATTGGATGAGAGCCTTCCCTATGTACAACACAACTATAATAGGGTTCTCCACAACTCAATCGACCACAACCTCTTTCAGGTGGGCTTGGGATTCCAGCCACTATGTCCCATTGACATAGCCATGCCATTTGCGGCTACTCAAGCCGATTCGGCTCATGTCTAGTCTGAAGCTGACATGGTGAAAAACTTCATTGAGCGCATTCAGCACATCCGGCAACAGCTTCATGAAATATTGGGCAGAGCCAATGCTAAGTACAAGCAATGACATGATCAACATCGTGTGGCACACAACTTCCAGTTGGGCAGCAAAGTGTGGCTACATTTGTAGAAGGAACGCTTCGTTGGACCCCACCGCAAGCTTCGCCCGCTCCGATATGGTCAATACACCATCACCAAGGTTGTAGGGGACAATGCCTTCGAGCTTAGTATTCCACCATTGATTTGAATGGAGTATTTTAGTGTTGTTGTGCTAATTAATCTTTCCTATTATTAATTCAATGTCTTGTGTGTGCTTAAGGGTTCAGGTTTTCTTGCAAATTATCGAGTCACATGAATGTTTTTCATGTCATTTTAGTGAGAAATTTAACATTAAAAACAAAGATGAACAAAAAAAATAAAGTACATAACATCACCATACATAACATTAACACATGTATTTGATTAAGGAGTTCACCCCTCCTAGGCTACATCTCCTTGGTCTAGCTTCCATGGGTTGGGCCTCTATATTATGCTCAAATTATCAATTTGACCTTTTTACAATGCTCTTTTTCTCTTGTAACTTGTTCCAATGAGTTTAGAATGGCTCAAAATGGCCAACTAGCCTCTTTATGAGCCTGAATTGGTTGAAAAGTGCAAAAGTTATGACCATTTTAATTTTTCCCACTATTTCAGGCCCTAAACTAGCTAACTATAACTAGAACTGGTAGTTCATTGAATTTGGAGGTCTGCCAATTAAATCCATAGTTAATGTTAAGTGGAGTTTAAGTGCTAATTAATCGCAGCTAAGCACTAAATGCGCGCTTTAAAATAATCCACACTTAATCTGGATTAGGTGCTAATAAACTGGATTAAGGTTAACTAATATGTGGTTTAAGTCTTAAACTCCGCGCTAATAGTTTGCTCCACCAGTGGTCCTGGCAGGTGGTCCTATGGACCAGGGGTTGGCCCCACTTTACCTCCATAATATTACAAAGGTTATTATAAATATAAGTCAGGTCCTATACATGTTAAGAACCATCTGATATGTGAGCTGGTAACGCGGTGGCTTTGTGTGGCGGGAGGTCCTGGGGTTGAACCATGGTGCCTTCGACCGGACTTTGCCCCAAATTTTTTACACAACCTTTCATCTTGGGGGGGCACGTGGTGGCCCCAGATTGCACCATGTGTCCTCACCTGGTTGTCTCACAAATTAAACCAATAAAACTCTGCCACATCACCCCAAATACAGACCAATACCATGCTGCCACTTGGCAGCTTACCATTCACTGAAGAATTTCCAAAAAAAATTACCCTGCACAATCAGCATGCCACGTTAGTAGTACAGACGGCTGACTAGGCATCTAACTGTCATTTTTTTTAATTTACCTATTTAGAAAAGCATGCATAACTTGTTTTCGGGAGCATACGGTGACCATTTTTCGTGAAACGAAGTGCACCAGATTCAGAACGGTGAGAAATACATGATCGTTCAGGTTCTGAGCCAATATGAGCACTTTGATTTTTTAGCATAAAACTAAGCCCCTGATCATTGCAACCCACTGGAAGCTTTTGGACCAAAAATATCATATTCAGTTACTAAACAGGTGAGAGTACAGTTCCCTCACCTTCCCAATTTGAATCCATTTGGCCTTTGAAGGATTTGTTCCTTGAAGCCCCACTCGAAGATAGTCGACACTTACTCTTGTTGATCTCCTTGTCCTCCTGTCAAGTATGGTGTCTTGATGTAGCTCAACAAAGAAATATGGAGAAAAATCTTCAATAGATGGCAGTTGGACATTCTCTCCTTGATCTTTAATCAAAGGAGGCTCATACAATCTCAAATTTTCAACATTAACAACTGAATAAATTTTCATGTATGAAGGCAAATCAAGCTTGAAGGCATTGTTACCAATCTTTTCCAGAATTTTGAAAGGACCATAACAGATTGGTTTCAACTTTTTACCTTCTCCTTGAAGCCTTTTCTTGCTAATGTGAATCCAAACTTCATCACCAACTTGAAACTAATGATCCACCTGATGTTTTTCATTTTTCTCTTTGTACTTGCCTTGAATTTTCTCTAGTTTCTCTTGCACTATTTGATGAATCAACTAAATTTTCTCAATGAATTTTTTTGCTTTATCTATGTCGCTTTGTCCATCGATAGCTACATATTTCCCAAATATGAAATCCAATGGCGACTTTGGCAAGTAGCCAAGACATGCATCAAATGGCGATGTTTGAGTAGAAGAATGTTTTTCACTGTTGTAATCATGCTGAATGTAATGCAATTGTTCATCCCACAACTTAGGATGTTTGCTGCAATATCCTCTTAGAAGATGAATGATTGTTCTATTAACCACCTTAGTTTGACCATCTATTTGTGGATGAAAGGTTGTACTCTTCTTAAACTTAGGGTCCATCAAGTCCCACAAACTCGACCAAAAATTCCCAACAAATCGAGAATCTCGATCACTTAAAATAGATGTAGGCAACCCAAAATGAACCCAAACATTTTGAAAGATAAGATGAGTTGTTTGTTCAGCTGTAACTTGCTTTTTACATGGCATCAAAATACACATTTTTCTGATCCTATCCAAAACTACATATAAGTAGTGTTGAAGAATTATGGATCATTGAACATAGGCTCCCCATTTGAATCGAACATTTCTATGAACTAATTCTCCTTCTCTCTCTCATATGCTCTAAGCCATTCAACTGGTGTCGTTATTGGAGGCCTTTGGGTTCTCTCTCATTTACCATTGAAAGCGGATGCTGCTCTTCTGTAAGGGTGTTCTTCTGGGAGGAATACCCTGGAGCAATCATACACTGGCTTTCATAAGTTGTTGGACCATCTAGCTTTCAGAGAAGGTCCACAACATTTACGTCCAAAATACCCTTTTGTTACAAGACCTGTGAGATTATTGTATACAATATATATGTATGGCACGTTAAAGAATATCATGAAGATCAGAACAATTACAACAAATTAAATAACTAATATGAAAAATAATATTTTTACGTATATAAACAAATCAATAAACATGTAATTTACCAGAGCAAACTCCTAAGCCTGGATAATCATGTTTCGTGTAAGATCAAATTTCATACAACCTAAAAATCCTCTCTGTTGCAATGGGTCTTGATACATCATAGACATTTATCCCATCCCATAATTCCTTCAATTCATCTTCCAATGGTTGTAAGTAGACATCCATATTCTGCACTTGTCTTCTACCAGGGACAATGAGAGCCAACATAAGATGTTCATTCTTCACAGACAACCATGGGGGGATATTGTTATTGATCACTACTACAGGCCAAACATAATCTTTGGTGTTCTAGACGGAATATGGGTTGATGCCATCCATGGCTATGCTAAGTCGTAGACTTCGTACTTCATCCTTAAATTTTTCAGGCCATGTATCCTCTATATGCTTCATGGCTATTGAATCTATTGGGATTCGCATAAATCCCAACTCACTTCTGTGTGAGGCATGTCATCCCTGCAACATAGCTACTTCTTTACAACGAAAGAGCCTTTGAATCCTTGGGATTATAGGCATGTGCCTCAATATATTAAAAGGAGGACCACATGATTTACCCTTCTTTTTTGATTTATCATACCTGTCATACCCACATTTCGGACATATCTCTTTGTCTACATACTCTCCTATATATAGAATACAATCATTTGGATATGCATGATATGATATGTGCTCAACACCCAACATTTTCAACAATTTATTTGACTCTTCACAACTACCGAACAAGACATTATCACTTGGAAGGACCTTATCTTTGAATAACCTATAGTTGGTGATCATGGACAATATTAAATTTACATTAATGTCGATATAATTATTAACGTTCATAAAATTGACCATTTGTAATGTTAATTGTGTGATTATATTTCTCAAAATATAAGGAAGGAATTTTTGGTAGCTTACCTCAAAATTTCCGAGAAACATGCATTCAACAAGCTAAAATTTTCTTTCAAGTTGTATAGTAACATCATTGTTCCCAATTGGGTATACTTTGACTAACCGCCAGGTCCAAAGAGAGGGGTGGTGGAAACAAATTTAAGGCTTTCGAAAAAGGTGTCAATGATATGAGCATCATCCCCTAGCTGATCATCGTTCTGGAATGCATCTAACAACATTCTCTCCATCGTAGTCGTATCCCTTAAGTAATCATCCATACCAACCTCTATTTGATTGCCTCCATTGCCATCTTGTGAAGAACTACAATTGTTGTAGTCATTCCTAATTGGTGAATCTGGACGTAGTGGGAATTGAATGGGTGGTTGATTCAACCATTTTTGGTATCGTTCCTCTCCGATTTTTTCTCTTAAAACATAATTACTGATGAAACGAGAACTATTACCTCAAAACGAGAACTCTAATAAAAAAACATCAAAAAACCACGAAAAAACAACTCGAAAATGAAAAGTTGTATTCTGGAATAACCTTTTTTTTTTTTTTTTAAATACCGTTCGGGGTAAATTTTCAACATTTTTTAAAAATGCAAGTAAAGGCCAATTTTTTTTTTTGTGAAAAAAACACCCTGAAAATGAAAAATTGTATTGTGGAATAACCTGGTTTTTTTTTTTGGAGTAAATTTTCGACATTTTTAAAAATAAGTAAACGTTAATTTTTTTTGTACAAAAATTTTGTGCAAAAAACACCCCGAAAACAAAAAGTGTTGAAACAAAAAATTTTAAAATAATAAAAAATTATATTAAAAAAAAATGAAAAAAACATTTTAAAATAATTGCAAAAAAAACAAAATTCATTATATTTTTTTAAATTAAAAATAAAAAAAAAATCTAAAATTTAAGAAACAAAAATAAAAATAAAAAATAAAAAAAAATTTAAAAATTAAAATTTAAAAATATGTTGAAAAAAAATAAAATATTAAATTAAAAAAACAATTTAAAAAACGAAAACGAAAAATTTAAAAAATAAAATAAAAATAAAATATACAAATTAAATTTAAAAAATAAAAAGAAAATATTTATTTATTTTTTTAAATTTCGGAGGGACTATTCACATTAATTGACAAAATAGAGTTACAAAAAGGAGCCATCTTGGATGCAGTCTGTAGACCTGCAAATTACGAGAATGATCCCACACCCAGGGAAAGAGTATACAGGGAAAGAGAAGCTAGGTGGGGAGTTCAAAAACACTGTCATATACAAAATCTGAGCGCGCAGGCTCAAAACTACCAAAAACGAGCTCTCAGTCTCAAAGCGACCATACAAGGAAAAAGACTGCATATCAAAAAGAAAAACATCATGAATTACAACCCCGGTGGAGCCACAGTGTCATCCTTGTCATTGCAATACTCGTCGATGTTAATCCACTGCTTTGGGGTGCTAGCCATCCAATCATAGGAGGAGCGTTGAGAAGGACCCGCGTCCTGAGGAGGGGGCTTTGAAGGGCTAGCCTCTGCTTTGACGCTCGCATTCTGGTGCAGGTTGGATCTGTTCTTCAAGAGCTCATAGTGCGGTGAGGAGCTTTCCACAAAGCGCAGGTGATGAACCGTATCGACGAAGGTCTCAAACTTCTGCGAGAGGGACTGAATCTTCTTTTCCAAATTCTGGCTGATTTTGTTTTGTTCCTGCAGAGCAAGAAAGAGGAGGGTCTTGGTGTTCCAGTGAAGGTCGACCGCTCTCATGAAGAGATTCTCTCTGCTGCGGGTCAGACCAGGGTCCAGGATCCAGTGAAACTCGTGATCAACTGTTTCCGTCGGGGTGGCCCTCCGCCGAGCCATTACTTCCGCTTCCAGACCGTTCAAGAAATCTTGCATAGGCGCCAGGGTGACCTCCCTGTAATGACGAGCAACGTTTCTAGCCTGGGTCTCTGCTTTGGTCATAGGTTGTCTGGCGGGGTTATCCCACTGGGAAGAGCGGCTGCGATGAGGGGGACGAGGGGGGGTTTTCTGCAGCGAGGAGCCATGGCAGAAACCTTGAGATTAGCGAGACAGAGCTTCTGCGGGGAGTCAGAGGATGACAGAATAGAGGAGAAGGGGGAAATTCTTTGCCAGACAACAGCGGAATGAGAATAATGCTTCCGAAGGGGGAGATAAATATGGTGAGGCACTTGCAGACATGCCGCCTTCCCAGGATGATGACGAATGGCGGTCCAGTTAATAGGATCATGCGTATTCATTATGGATTGCAGGTTGGCAGTCCATCCCGATCTATGCCTAGATCTCCCCGCTGTGAGATCGCACACTATAACGTTAATTCGGTACATGATCATTGTGGATGGCAGGGTTCGACGGCGGGGAAAGGACACCAGCCTTGAGCAGATCATTCCTACTTAATTCATTACACTTATCCTTTATGTCGATATACTCGAGAGAGGTCCAATCCTTGGACACGAGCCGTTCATGTGTGATGACTCCCTGGTTGGCCAGGGAATCGGCCAGGCTATTAGCCTTTCACTTGACCGCATGGAAAGAAATCCCTTTTGCCACTTTAATATTGTCATTGATATGTTAGAGGAGTCTGTTGATGTGCCGGCCAGTTGAGATTTTTTCCACCTTTCTCCCCTGCTGGAGTTTTCTGCAAGCTTGGGTAGCGATAAAAGAAAATATTTATTAAGTTGAGAAAAATAAAATAAAAAAGAAGAAGTTAAATTTAAAAAAATATATTAAATTTTAATAAATTTAAAATTAAACAACAACAACAACAACAAAAACAACATTATCTAAATTAAAATTAAAAATAAAAATAATTAAAAATAAAAAATAAAAAATAAAATACAATAAAAAAATTAAATTAAAAAAAATTCAAAAACAAAAAAATTTAAAAAAATAAATTAAATTTAAATTATAAAAAATAATATATATATCACATTTTATTAAATTAAAAAAAAAAAATTAAATATTAAGATAACAAATTAAATTTAAAAACAAAAATATTAAATTTTAATAAATAAATGAATAAACAAATAAATTTTGAAATAAAAAAGAAATAAAAACCAAAAAAACAAAATTAAAATACATTGTTAAAATGAAAATTTTAAAATTTTTAAAATCAATTAAAAATGGAAAATGGAAATAAATAAATAAATAAAAATATTAAAAAAAAATTTAATGTAAAAAAATTTTAATTAAAAAAAAACTTAATTTAAAATACAAAAGTTTAATTTAAATAAACAATATTAAATTTTATGTTAAAAAAAAAATAAAAATGAAAATTTAAATATATATATATATATATATATATATATATATATATATATATATATATATATATATATATATATATATATATATATATATATTTTGAATTTTATAAAATTAGATTAAAAAACTTAATATAAAATTTAATAATAAAGAAAAAATTATGAAAAAAAAATCAATTAAATTTAAAACACAATTAAAAAATTTAATTTAAAAAAAAAATCAAAAACAAAAAAAATAAAATAAAATTATATATATATATATATATATATATATATATATATATATATATATATATATATAATGAATTGCGAAGGAGTGGCGCCGCCCAGGTGGCGGCAGAGGCCGACTGCCACCCCCTGGGCGACGCCACTCCTTCGCATTTCAAAAAAATAATTTATTTTATTTTATTTATTTTATTTCATATTTTATTTTTTAAATTTAATTTAACACTTTATTTAAATTTTTTATTTTGTTTTTTTATTATTAAATTTGATATTTGTTTTTTATATTTTAATTTTATTTTTTATTTTTACCTTTTTTTAATTCAATAAAATTTATTATTATTATTATTATTATTTTTAGTTTATTTTTTTAAATTTAATATTTTTAGATAAATTAGTTTTTTAAATTTTAAATTTATTTAGTAAATTTTAATTTTATTTATTTTTAATTTTTAAAATGGTTTAATGTTTAAAAAAAATCAAATTTATATATATTTGTTTTTTAATTATTTGAAAATGTTTTTTTTTTGTTTTTTTTTGTTTTTTAACCATGGTTATATATATATATATATATATATATATATATATATATATATATATATATATATATATATATAATTTGTATTTTTATTTTTTTATTATTTTTTTCCAATTATATGGTTTTTTTTTAACAACTTAGAAAAAAATGTTTTTGATGTTTTTTTTTTGTGTGTTCAATTTTGTTTATTTCTTTAAATTATGTGTGTGTGTGTGTGTGTTTTTTTTTTAATTTTTCCCTTTATTTATATAATTTTCGAAATTTTCTGTTTTATTTATTTATTTATTTTTTTTCCACATTTTTATTGTTTTTAAATATATATTTTTATTTGAGTTTTGTTTGTCATGTTTTTCTTATTTTATTTTTATGTTTTATTATCAATATGAAAATCACCACTCTAAAAAAAATGGTTGATGCTGCATCAATACATTACAAAATTAGTATGAAAATCACTAATATTAAAAAATCAAATATTCATACTTCATAAATAAAAATATTTAAGTGTCAAAAATATGTAAAAAAAAAAAAAAAACGGGTGATTCTGCCTCACCACTTTTCAAAATTGGGTGTTTTTTTTGCTACCTCAAAAAAGTAGGTACCAGTTCAGTTACCTATTTTATCGGTAACCATGTTTTAATTCAACCTTCTCTCGAGTTGACATTGTCGTGCGGTGCAACAGAAGATGGTAGGTAGGTCGCTCATCATCATTATAATCCTAATAATTTCAAAAAATATATTTGAACATGATTAGTACAAAATCTATGATATCAATTAGTAAGCACGTCGACAATGCATGATTAATTGGTTTGACATTAAAATAATTACTTTAATATATCAAGCAATTATTATTACCATCATTGTCCTAGGATTGTGGCTAGAAGATGCAATATTGTTACAATTGGCAGGGTGAAGTGGTTGTCCATTTTCATTTACCAAATGCACCTTGTTGTATGCTGCTCCTGATAAGAGCTTTCGACGTTTTGGAGCTGTTTGAATATTTTGTGCTTCTGAACTCGATTCTGAATCCGCATGAAACTGCAAATTTATATACATTATAAATTTTATTAAGATGATTGACATGGATAAAATAACATATTAGATAATGAAAATATAAATAAAATCTGAAGTAAATATTACGTCTCGAGATGGATAAGGAGAACTATGCGATAGACTTTGAGAAATATTATGGAATGAGTTAGATTTTGAATAATTGTCCATTCGATATAATTATGATATTTTCTCCTTGCATTTGAACAAAATCAGTAATAAATTTTGGTGTACACACCTACAATTAATTTTGGTGCCTTAAAAATGGACTTATTGTTATCGGTGCTAATGTACAGATAAATGCACAGGTGTGTTTTAGTTACTGAGCACCGGTGCGGTGTTATTAATTGACGCATCGGTGCTGAATAACCGCAAATAAAAAAAGCGCAACTTTATTTTTTTAAAGTGAAAAAAAGTGGTAAATTGAAAAATGGGTGCCAAATATTATCGAAAATCTAATTTCATAAAACAATTCTTTAAATAGTAAACAATTTTCATTATTTCATTATTTTTGCAAAATATTTTAGGGAGAGATTTGCATGAGACATACTTGGAGCAAAAGAGCACGAGAGCACTGTGGAGCAGCAAAATGCTTTCGAATAGAACTATTCAGACAATCATAATTCCAAACTTTTGGTGATTCAAACCCTGTAGCAGAGAATTTCAAACCATCTGGTGATTAAATTTTATTGTTTTTTTTTATACATTTTTTTCACTATTTTTTATGCAATAAGTAAAAATTTAAATTGACTGTTCATTTTCAGAGAGAGAAAAAAAATCCATTTTTATGCTAAACCTTTCATTCTTTTTGTTTTTTCCCTTGCTTCTTCCCATTTTTCTGATTTCAGAATTAGGGCTTTTCATTTTAGATTTATAGGGTTTGTATTGCTATATATATAGGCCTATGACATTTAACCCACGGTTCGACTTGCATAGTCGGATCCCAATCCATGCTGGCCCTTGTGTGAATTTAAAAAAAAAACAGATTTTTTTTTTAAATTAGTGCACCCTGTGTAAATTAGCGCACCGTGCACGTACGGTTTGACAAAAAAAATTAAAAAACAATTTCTATTATTTATTTATTTTTAATCCGTGCGCCATATGTAAAATAGAGCACCGGTGCGCTATTTCATTATATTGCACCACACATGTACTATTTGATAAAAACAATTTTTTATTTTATGCTTGTGTTAATCGGTGCACAGTTTAAAATATAACGCACTGGGTCTCCTTGTTGATAGAGAGCACCGTACGATGGTCCACTATTTTCACAGTGCGTTTATAAGAATATGCTGCACCACCCCCTCCACGACATCATACGCTACAAAAACTAACACGAGAGGATTTTTATTAATTTGTGTGTGTTAATCGGTGCGTTGGTTAACATATAACGCATTGGTGCTCCTTGTTGATAGAGAGAATTGTACGATATTTATACTATTTTGGTGGTGCATTTATAAGAACACATCACACCGACATCGGTGCGTACATCATTAAAGGCGCACAGTTTTCTTGTTTTTTTTTTTTAACCCTGAAAAGTTTATGATTTATTTATAAAATATAGTAATGAATGGTATGGTGTAGGTTTCATATTGATAAAGAAATGGCTGATAAGAGATTAAGTAACAAAAATACTAATAGAACATCAAGAAAAGAAAAAAATTCAAGTTCTTTGTAAATTCTTTACAAAAATTATTATTTTTGAACTATATTTAAATTTAACTAATATGTAATGTTTATTGTGTATCATACAAAGCCACAAAATGACGAAGCTCGATAAGCTTATTTCTGATATAAGACCAGAAGAACGTAAAAGTTTGATGGAAAAATTGCAAAAGGATGAATCAGGTGAATGAAAAAATACTATCGATCCAATATGAGTTTCTTTTTTTAATATTCATTAATAATATACTTAAAAATATTGCATAACATGTTTCAAACAATCTATTAATTCACATATGTTTAGTGTTCTACATGGACCAACAACTCAGAAAAGGAATGTTGTTCTAAGAAAAGAAAAAAATAGAACATGCAAATGAAAATGAATTTCTCTGTAGGTCATCTGGAATGGTGCTGGAGGTTAACGAAAGGGGAAATTTTTTTTACAAAACTTTGAGGGATCTAGTGGAAAGAATGTATATACGTTCTTTCCACTTACAATACAAAAATCAATCCAATGATTCCAAGAACCGAATTTTATCTAAACTATAGGATGGGTTTTCAGAGAATTGGTCAATGAGACATGTCAGACTTTTAATAGCAAAAACGTACAAAAAAAAAGGGAATGAAAAGTAATATTCCTTGAAATGTTTTTCTAGAATTATATGTATATATTACTAGAAAGCAATCATTTATAAATATCACTTTTGTTATATTTACTTTTCATATATCAATATAAAAATTAAATAGTTTATTGTCATGTTACATTTTCAAGAAGATTATGAAAATCTCAAAGGATGAACGAACTGATATCAGAAATATGCCAGTAGAAATGTCCAAAAATGTGTATAAGGAGATGGTCAAAGAAATGGACATAATTGCATCGCACGAGGAGCCATCTCAACAAAAACGTGCTTCAAATGTAATATGTAATCATTGAATTTTTCGATTAGGTGCAATAAATAAACAATTTAGCATTAAATATGAATTTTCAAGTATTTTATTGCAGAAAACAAAAGAAAATGGAACCCATTCGGCACATAAAACATGACGACAAGGAAGAAAATGGTTGATATCTAAGTTTGTGAGTAATTGTTACTTCCTTATAACAACTTAACTAGATTTCATTTTTGTATATTTTAAGTTGTTTTACAACAGTCATCATCAAATAGGTGCTAATATACAAAGAAGAATCATTAGACGAATTAATTGACATTAGGTTAAATATGGGTTGTCAGTATATGTTGGCACATCAGAAATTAATTGTGGAATTTGTAAGCATCTATCGATCTTGTTTTACTTAGCTTCTTCTATAATTAACAAAAAAATATTTTATATTAAATATATGATTTGTTATGGGGTATAAAACTTGGAGGAAACAAAGTATGGAACTGCACCAATAAATGAAATGTTGAAAGATGGCATGAAATTTGGTTTTGAAAGAATGTGTATAGTTCATGAGTCAATTGTTGCTATGGTACGTCATTTGTTTTCGATTTACATTGGTGTATATGATTTAATATTGCAATTTTAATTATTCTCACTAATGCATATACACTCATTACAATTTATTTTTATGTTTGTATATGGAAGGTGAAAAAGAAGAAAACAATCAACACCGTGAACAAAACATTCCTCAAAATAACTCAAGACATGGAAGTCGCTTGAGCAGTGACAACAGTTCAAGCGAAGAATGATGATCATTATGTTTGGATATCAAAGCAAGACGTTGTATTTTTTGAAATATTTGTCTGTGAAATCAAACATTTTGATTAATGTAAAGGAAATAGTGTCCCAATTGAAACACAAAGGGATACCAATAACTGTCCCATTTTGTATGGAAAATAGTGTCTTATATATATATATATATATATATATATATATATATATACACGTTTTAATTTATTTTATTGTGTTCTCCATTGTCACTGTGAAATGTAACACCACTGATTATATATATGGATAATTAAATATTATAATGAAGAGATGTGAAATATGATGATATGATATAAAAAATTAATCCAAACATCACATTCAAATGCACTAATAAAAATTAAATGATATGAACACTGTTATAATAAATGTGTCTACTTTTGATGAATAATGAATTTTAAAAAATCACAATAATTATGATATGATATAACAAATTAATCCAAACATCACATTAAAGTGCACTAATAAAAATTTAATTGATATGAATATTGTTATAAGATATGTGTCGATTTTTTATGAATAATAAATTTTAAAAAATCACAATAATTGCACTGTCACATGTAGATGTTTCTAAAAAATACAAAATGAACACCGGTGCGTGTCAGTTACTGTGCACCGGTGTGTTTGTATGATAATGTGCACCGGTGAATTTCTACGACCTATGGGCACCACAAAAATACCAATACTAATTAGAACGCTTGGTGCATTTGTGTGATATTTCACACTGGTGCGTTTGTGTGATACTGCGAACCAGTGTGTTTTTACGACCTATGGGCACTGCTCTAAGGCCCACCTTACCTACCATAATTATTATAGAGAAATATTATATTAAATCAAAATGCGATATTTTTTCTTTTATTTTTTTAATTTTATTTATTTATTATTATTATTCTTCATTTTATTTTATTTTATTATTATTATTATATAAAAGTTATTGGTGTCCTTTACACTACACCCTAAATTCTATCAACTTATCTTCAAAGCTACCAAGTTCAAGGTTTATCAAGATCCAAAAAAAATACAACCATAATACTTGCTTCTCAAGACTAAAATCACCTTTAAAATATAAATTGTTTAGTGGGATGAATAAATGTCAACCTTTATGAACCAAAATTTACAATAAGCTAATTGTTAATTCCGTTGTAATTAAAAGTGTTCAAGAGTGACTAATAACATGCTTATGAATTATTTTCTTAAAAGGATAATTTAAATTATATAGAGTTGGCATCCCATAATTAGGAATTCATATGTGAGCTCATATTGCAACCAATTGCTTACTGCAATTTTGACTTTTCAGCAAGACCCTTTAACTCAATTAGTTATTACACTAGAAATACCTTGATTGCAAATCTTAAATTAACTTAAGCCTTTTGTTTTATGGACGGTTCATAAACGTAATTAGATGCAACCATTGAACATTATGCAAAACCAATTTACAAGTATGGAATATACAGCCATTGAGGCATTTTGTCAAACACTTACAACCATTATCTCTTTATGGTGTTTTCACAACAATTAGCTAACATGAATCCAAAGTTACATGACTTCATTTTTCTTTGTAAGTAGTGTCAATAATTGAACTTAAGGTATTAGTAGACTATCAACCATCTTCATTGTTGAATCTATATCAATGAATATAAATATTTAGAAATTTCAAACATGGCTCACAATGTTGTAAGGTGCAACCATTAAGGAATTTTGACAAATAGTTGGCAGTCATAAAACAAGTGGCCGTAAGGTTATTTAAATTTTCAAATTATTAACCATTTATACTTTAAAAATCATTTCCAAGTGGTTAGCCTATATCAGATTCATCACTATAAATTATCAGGCAGTTCCAATATAAAAAGAACCAAACAACAAAACAAAACAACAGGCGGTTCTACATGCAACAACAAATATGCAAAACAGAGCAGATTTGGGAATCAATGTCCGAAACCTTGATTTTTGAAATCAAAGTTGGGGTGAAATGGTCTGTTGGTACGGATACCCCCTGAAGTGGAGCTGAATCACAACAGTGACGCCCAGAAATGTGATTCTTGAAAACAACAACTACCCAAGAATCCTACAATCTCATTTATGACTTCTATCAAACACGTAGTATGAAAACTTATCTAGAGCTATAAAAAGAGGAGGAGAATAGAAATTAAGCCATTAAAACATTTTCATCCAATTCATGACAGCCTACAAGATTCATCCATTAGGAATTTCTTTCAATCGATTCAACATTATACAAGAAAATACTTCAACAATCATTACGAAATTTCCTCACATTTGGTGTGCAACACTTCATATACATGTAAGTTTCAGCAAACAACCAAACAAGCAAAAGCTTTTGAAATAAACTAAAAAAAATGCATAATATAATTTGACCCACATACCTGGCAGTGAATTTGTACAACTCCAAGAGGATGGATGTATGCTCCAGCTCCAATAAGAGTATGCTCCAATGCCCATATCCTTACCAACTCATCATGAACCACCCGGTTTTCCTCCCAACCATATCCAAGAAGAACTTCTCCCCCTAGAACCCCCGAGCTGCAAAAGCTCACAACCAGTACCACAATACAACAATAGAGAGAGATATGCAAGGCAACTCAGGAAGATAGTTTTCACTTCCTCTAAATACCACTCATGTTCAACCTCAATAGACACTTAGTAGATTAGTAAGGAATCCATATTTGTTTTGGAAGAAATTGGATGCTCTCCATATCTCTCACAACCTTCCTCAAGTCTCGTCCACTCTTGGCATCCCCCTTCCTCCCCAAGTGAGAATACATGAGACTCATATATAGGAGGAGAAACCAATTCTTGTCATAAATGAGGAGTAATATGCATGCATTGTATTCCATTTAGAGGAGTGTAACATGCCATTAAGGAGAGGTATGCATGCCTTATTTAAGGAGCGTGTAACATATGCATTAAAGAGAGTGTAAGAGGAATATTTTATGACATATCTTTAATGAGTGTAAGAGGAATATGCCATTCCTTGATGAGTGCATAAAAGAGAGTGTAATGTAATATTTAAAATAGAGAGAGTTACATAGAGCCATGAGAGTCATGAAGGAGAGAGGTGTGAAGTGATCGAGGAGATATAATTTCCTTTTAATAATAATATCATAGTCTCATAAAAGATAATAATAATATTAATAATATTAATAATATTGAGGATTAAATCGAGATTGAACTATTACAATTGATTAATCATAATTTAAGTGATTTTCCTTCAAGTATACTTGTTTACCCATTGATTGGAGGTGATTTACTATTTTTGGAAAGTCATACTTGAAATGGTAGACATGATTTTCTATTTTTAGAAAGTCACTCCAAAATTGTTAGGAATGAGATTATTAAGGAAATTCATCTATGAGTTTCCCATGAGTGGTATTTTTCTTCCAGATAATAGGGATTCCACACCCCTATTGTATGCATCTTTGTGCCTTAGTAGATTGAGGACTCCGTGCCCTGATCTACTCTAAAGATCCAAGATTCCACACCTTGATCTTTTTAAATATTTAGGACTCCATGCCCCAAACATTTCATTATAGATTCAAGACTCTGTGTCTTTATATTTCATGGATTTAGGACTCCGCGCCCTAATTTCCATGGCTTCTCATCTACTGTGCTTTGAAACTCCACGTTTCTCCTTATGATACTGATTGTGAGCTTTTACCCATTTGATGGTTCATTGGTAAGGCCTTGTTTGAAGACCTACATACATCACAATCTCATAGATAAAAGGAATCATATGAATTTCATAATGAAATTAACTTAACCACATTTTACCATGAATGGTGCATGACGTTCACAGTCATTTGGGTTTTGAAGAAATGACTTCCACAGTCATTTATCCTTTTTATAAAATAATCAGGTCCCCTACCACATCATGCTTAGTACGATATTACGCACATATAATCATACAAATAATGCATCATCCATAAATCATAATTAACCACATGTTCCACCTAACCGTGACCATCCATGGATCTGTGTCTCCATTCCGAATCACCATTCATGTCATACACCTATGTCCAAAATTGGATACCAAAAGATAAAACATCGCTAATATGCTCTTAACCAAAATCAATTCTTGTGCACGCAAACATAGATATTATCATAAGCACACAACAACCAAGTGACCCAAACCAGGTCATAGCATATAAGCATGTACATAAGTCTTTCATACATAATATTATATCAAAATCACCATCTCTAAGTGTTATCAAAGCTATCTCACTAATAAGGGACACTACATACTCCCCCTCTTGGGCTAAACTTGGCCCGAAGTTTTTCCTACGGTCATAAGATACTTAGTTCTTTTAGATTCTCCTATCAATAAGTTGTTAACCTTATGTATTTGATATTTTTTTTTCTTCATGTCAATCCATAGTTTGGAAGCAACTCCATGAAAACTAAACATACCATTCTTAATCAAGTAGAAAATATATCCACGCCATATTAGACATGTGTTGATATAAAATACCAAATATTTCTATATCAAAACCAGCCATACAATTTATAGTACCATATAAAAATACTATTGTATGTAATTGATATGATATCTACTTAATTTATCTATAATAATTTGATATTCTACATGTTTTTCTTTCTCATAGTCTATATGAATCCTACATGTGTCATCTTCAAGGTTCTATAGTATGTTGAGCTTGTGAAGCTATAAATAGAACACACATTGGTTGTATACACAACAATGATGGTCCATCACATATCACAATCAAATTGGCATACAATAAGCATAAAATAATCCACATACAATTGTTAGTGAAATTACGTAACAAAACATGATGTTATATATAAGACCCACTCTTATGCAACAAAACATGACGTTATATCTAAAACACACTCTTACATCCCCCTTGATTTATGTCTTCTCAATCCATTTTTCCTCTTTTCATTCCATAAGATATCCTTGCAATTGAAATATTTAGGATCTATCTTTAGTTTTTACTAAACGTTTACTCTTTAGGAAAAAAATACAATTTGAGGTTCAAGGCACCATTTTTGTTTTTGTTTTTTTTGTTTTTTTTATTTATTTTAATTAACAACCTATGTTTAAATACAATCCTCATTGACCCACTTATGTATTATAGATCATTCCTTTAGTTTGCATAATCTTCATTATTATTCACTTCTCTAACTTGAGAATCAATTATGAAATGACTTAGTTAGAAGATCTTCATTTTGAAAGTAGATTAACGATATAGTTTTGAAAGTGGCTTGTAATCAATAACAACTCTCACAATTATGAAAATATGGTAACCTTGATAACGTTATGTCAATTTGTTTTCCAACTATGAAATGAGTCATGATTTATATTCAGTGATTAATCAAATCATTTGATTTCATATCTTATTCCTTACTATTAATACATACACAACAACAAGCTATGAAAACCATACATTTCCCAAAATGTGACGAATCTTGTTAAATTTACATAAGATTTAGACTATCACAAGGGAATTTCTAGCCTAAAGTTAGACACCTTTTTTTAAGGATAATTACCACCCTCTCAAATTATTACAACATTTTGTAGGACTAATAAATCCTCAAACAACTATACATCCCAACAAAAAAATTCCTTAAATCCAACAATCTCTTCCATTCCACATACAATGCACTCATCTTAGGCTTCTAAATCATGCAAGAGTTCCAATTCATCAAAATGTGATCTCACTCCCCTTCAATTTCTCCCTCAAAAAATATCACAATCACATATTCTTGTAAAACAAAGACTCAACTAAGATTTTCATTAATCACGTTTTTTTTTTTTTTTTCTTTAATTTCAAATAGAACAAGTTCTCACCACATAAAATATTTACCTTCTAAACATGTTATTCTCTTCACAATTCATAAACAATTTGAATTTTGACGCGATCGCCAAACTAGCAATAGCTTAGAGCAATACATGAGTTCAATCCTCATAATTTCTCTAATTAATTTGGTTAAATAGAATGCAACCAATATTCAACTGATAAAATCATTAAAGAGACTATTATGGCTTTCCTAAAATTAATTTGTCTTAAGCCAATAGAAAAGTTATTTCATCAACTTATCACAATAATCTTTTTCTACATTTCAATTCTTTGAAAGTCATTTTAATTCTACCTAAATTCAATACATACAAAAGGATTACAATACTAGAGGATAGATATCTAGTTCACACTTCCATATATCAAAATCAATTATTCCAAACATTCTAAACCACCTAATGGTTTTTAGTATACCAATCTTAGTATCTTCATTTGTAGTAAAAATAAAATAATGGATTTAAAGCTCAAGCAAATTTGTGTTACAAATCTCTATCCATTTAACTTTAATTACACATAATTATTCCTTAAACATGAATATCAGATTCCATCAAAATATTCTAACTAGAAGAATTACTTAGCTCATAGATATATTTTACTTTGGATTACACACCCATACCTTACCTCATTACTTATCTCATAGATATATACTAGTATGGATTCCACACCCATACATTTTCTCATAGATATATGCTAGTATGGATTCCACACCCATACATTAGCTTAAGGAAAACATAACATTCAAGTGTTCCTTAAAATGGCTTCCACAACCCATCATGCACCAATCATTTAAGCCTCTTGTTTATTAGGAAGCTCATACCTCAACCTAGTATTTGAGTAATTTAAAGTTATTTGATGCCTAGTGTCAACCCAAAATACACAAAATCATGTCAAAGAAATCAGAGAAATTTCATTCTTACTCATTAAGAATGTATTCCCAAATCATATTTTAACACATCTAATTGATACACATACATTACTCTTGAATTTACATTCACAGTTAAAAGTGACTTCTTTCAAGGTAGCTTTTAGTTAAGTTTCCTTTAGTGCAGGTACGAAAAGATTCAAAATTATCATGATGAACTCAACCATCACGTTAATGGAATCTCATCCTTACACTTGTTACTCATTCCCAAAGCATACACACCAAGTTCATCACACTATAGTCTAGATTAAGCCAATATTCTTCTTGGTAGATACGATTTCAGCTAGTAAAGATGGCTACTAATCCCATATCACATTGAAAATGATGCACTAAAAATATATGAAACCATGCATTCACTCCACCTATCTCACTCATTGATTGAAAATCAAGTCATTCACATACTTGGGTTTAACCCCAACTTTCTCAAGCACATTCTTTCCCAGAATGTCTTTAAGCATTTTAACATATTGTTGATAATGTGTCTTAACAAAAATATAAAGGAATATAAGGGATTTTTTTTTCATGAGTCACTAAATGACGTAATGATAATAATATCCTCTATGCAACCAATATGCTTCCAAGTCAAGATACACAACAACTCAACATGCATGAAAAATCAACATTCATACATCATCAACGTACAAGTAAGCCTGTTGGCCCATTAGGCCCTAGCGTTGTAACTCGCTCTGATACCATATGTAAGGTCCCACCTTACCTACCATAATTATTATAGAGAAATATTATATTAAATCAAAATGCGATATTTTTTTATTTATTATTATTCTTTATTTTATTTTATTTTTTTATTATTATTGTTTTTTTTTATATAGAAGTTATTGGTGTCCTTTACACTACACCCTAAATTCTATCAACTTATCTTCAAAGCTACCAAGTTCAAGGTTTATCAAGATCCAAAAAATACAACCATAATACTTGCTTCTCAAGACTAAAATCACCTTTAAAATATAATTTGTTTAGTGGGAGGAATAAATGTCAACCTTTATGAACCACAATTTACAATAAGCTAATTGTTAATTCCATTGTAATTAAATGTGTTCAAGAGTGACTAATAACATGCTTATGAATTATTTTCTTAAAAGGATAATTTAAATTATATAGAGTTGGCATCCCATAATTAGAAATTCATATGTGAGCTGATATTGCAACAAATTACTTATTGCAATTTTGACTTTTCAGCGAGACCCCTTTAACTCAATGAGTTATTACGCTAGAAATACCTTGATTGCAAATATTAAATTAACTTAAGCCTTTTGTTTTATGGACGGTTCATAAACGTAATTAGATGCAACCATTGAACATTATGAAAACCAATTTACAAGTATGGAATGTACAGCCATTGAGGCATTTTGTCAAACACTTACAACCATTATCTCTTTAAGGTGTTTTCACAACAATTAGCTAACATGAATCCAAAGTTACATGACTTCATTTTTTCTTTGTAAGTAGTGTCAATAATTGAACTTAAGATATTAGTAGACTATCAGCCATATTCATTGTTGAATCTATACCAATGAATATAAATATTTAGAAATTTCAAACATAGCTCACAATGTTGTAAGGTACAACCATTGAGGAATTTTGACAAATAGTTGGCAATCATAAAACAAGTTGCCACAAGGTTATTTAAATTTTCAAATTATTAACCATTTATACTTTAAAAACAATTTCCAAGTGGTTAGCCTATATCAGATTCATCACTATAAATTATCAGGCAGTTCCAATATAAAAAGAACCAAACAGTAAGACAAAACAACAGGCGGTTCTACATGCAACAGAAAATCTGCAAAACAGAGCAGATTTGGGAATAGATGTCCGAAACCTTGATTTTTGGAATCAAACTTGGGGTGAAATGGCCTATTGGTACGGATACCCCCTGAAGTGGAGCTGAATCACAACAGGGATTCCCAGAAATGTGATTCTTGAAAACAACAACTACCCAAGAATCCTACAATCTCATTTATGACTTCTATCAAACACATAGTATGAAAACTTATCTAGAGCTGTAAAAAGAGAAGGAGAATAGAAATTAAGCCATTAAAACATTTTCATCCAATTCATAACAGCCTACAAGATTCATCCATTAGGACTTTCTTTCAATCGACTCAACATTATACAAGAAAATACTTCAACAATCATTACGAAAATTTCCTCACATTTGGTGCAACACTTCATATACATGTAAGTTTCAGAAAACAACCAAACAAGCAAAATATTATGAAATAAACTAAAAAAAAATGCATAATATAATTTGACCCACAAACATGACAGTGAATTTGTACACTCCAAGAGGATGGATGTATGCTCCAGCTCCAATAAGAGTATGCTCCAATGCCAATATCCTTACCAACTCATCATGAACCACCCGGTTTTCCTCCCAACCATATCCAAGAAGAACTTCTCCCCTTGGAACCCCCGAGCTGCAAAAGCTCACAACCAGTATCACAATACAACAGTAGAGAGAGAGATATGCAAGGCAACTCAGGAAGGTAGTTTTCACTTCCTCTAAATACCACTCATGTTCAACCTCAATAGACACTTAGTAGATTAGTAAGGAAACTAGATTTGTTTTGGAAGAAATTGGATACTCTCCATATCTCTCACAGCCTTCCTCAAGTCTCTTCCCCTCTTGGCATCACCCTCCTCCCCCAAGTGAGAATACATGAGACTCATATATAGGAGGAGAAACCAATTCTTGTCATAAATGAGGAGTAATATGCATGCATTGTATTCCATTTAGAGGAGTGTAACATGCCATTAAGGAGAGGTATGCAAGCCTTATTTAAGGAGAGTGTAACATATGCATTAAAGTGAGTGTAAGAGGAATATTTTATGACATATATTTAATGAGTGTAAGAGGAATATGCCATTCCTTGATGAGTGCATAAAAGAGAGTGTAATGTAATATTTAAAATAGAGAGAGTTACATAGAGCCATGAGAGTCATGAAGGAGAGATGTGTGAAGTGATTGAGGAGATATAATTCCCTTTTAATAATAATATCATAGTCTCATAAAAGATAATAATAATAATAATAATATTAATATTAATAATATTGAGGATTAGGTCGAGATTGAACTATTACAATTGATTAATCATAAGTTAAGTGATTTTCCTTCAATTATACTTGTTTACCCATTGATTGGAGGTGATTTACTATTTTTGGAAAGTCACACTTGAAATGGTAGACATGACTTTCTATTTTTAGAAAGTCACTCCAAAATTGTTAGGAATGAGATTATTAAGGAAATTCATCTATGATTTGCCCATGAGTGGTATTTTTCTTCCAGATAATAGGGATTCTGCACCCCTATTGTATGCATCTTTGTGCCTTAGTAGATTGAGGACTCCACGCCCTGATCTACTCTAAAGATCCAAGATTCCACACCTTGATCTTTTTAAATATTTAGGACTCCGCGCCCCAAACATTTCATTATAGATTCAAGACTCCGCGTCTTTATATTTCATGGATTTAGGACTCCGCGTCCTAATCCTTTTATCATATATCCAAGACTCCACGTCTTTATATTTCATGGATTTACGACTCTGCGCCCTAATTTCCATGGCTTCTCATCTACTGTGCTTTGAAACTCCACGTTTCTCCTTATGATACTGATTGTGAGCTTTTACCCATTTGATGGTTCGTTGGTAAGGCCTTGTTTGAAGACCTGACATACATCACAATCTCATAGATCAAAGGAATCATATGAATTTCATAATGAAATTAACTTAACCACATTTTACCATGAATGGTGCATGACTTCCACAGTCATTTGGGTTTTGAAGAAATGACTTCCATAGTCATTTATCCTTGTTTGAAAATGATCAGGTCCCCTGCCACATCATG